>LPNX010021838.1:16607-44993 GCA_001517045.1 Pseudotsuga menziesii
CTATCTTTGTTTGGTTGGTTGGTGGAATCCCTCTTGATTCTTATCTCCTTACAAGAATAATTGGAGTCTTTGACAGTGTGCTTTACTTCACCATCTGATTCTAGGAACCCGTGTATGTCTTACTCATGCTTGAGAAATTCTTCTATAATATAGATCATATGAGACTCCATATTGGTTTTGAATCTGAGTGTTGCTTCTTCATTCACAATTGTATCCCTTCATATCCAAATACTAAGACAGATAAGATGTTTTTCTTTGTCTTTTGTTGAATCCTTATGGATTAAGGTACATATTCCTCATCACTTGAGGAATAAACTCTTTCTTCTCTAATTCTTTTCATTATTGGTTCATCATCTTCAACAGTGTGCGTATGATGTATTTTCTTGTTCGACTTCTTGTTGGAGGATCCTTTGTTTCTGGGACAATCTTTGGAGTAGTGTCCCTTCCCATCACAAGTGTAGCATTTATTACTAGAAGGATCTCTTCTGAATTTACTTTGTCTTTTGTGGTAAGGGTCCTCCCTTTTGTTGTGATGATGGTCCTCCATATTTATATCGTTTCTTCTGGTGTGTACTATGATATCTTTATCTTCAGTTGCTCCCATCTTCTCTTCTCTTATTATGAGTCAAGCTTCTTCTTATGTGCATTCTTCCTAGAGTCTACTGAAAGTGATCAACTTCCTTTTGGCACATATTCCTTGAATGAATGAACCCCATGATCTTGGGAGAGCATTCAAGGTGTTCATAACAATATCTCCTTCTTCTACATTCTCTTCAACATGTTCAATTTGTTCCTTGATTTGAGCAACCCTTGTGAAGTAGGATTGCATGGTCTCTAAGTTTTGTATCTTCACATTCTTCAACTGGCTCTTCGATGTCATCTTCTGATTGATGTTCTTTCCTTCAAATAAATTCTTCAAAGCATTGAACACTTAATTAGGTTTCATTAAGGATGAAACATGAGTGATGAGGTGATCCTTAATAAAATCTTTAATGATTCTCTTGTCCTTGATCAAGTTCTTCTTATGGATGGCCTTATCTTCATCTCCCTATGGTTTTGGAACTTCCTTACTGATATACTGATCCAAATCATTTTCTTCAAGGATCAGGGATATCCTATACTTGCATGCTCGGATGTTGTCATCTCCCCCAAGCTTATCATAAATCTGAGTGTGATTAGTCATTTTTAAATGAGAACCTCAAATGGAAATATCAATGAAATAGATATTACTGATTTGAGATGTCCAAGCTTATTTGAGAGCTGGATGACCTAGGGTTACATAAGGAACCCCTAAGTTTCCAAACTTGGAATATTGGAATTTTTTTTGGATAGAAAGATGCACGTCCTTGAGGTGAGTTTTTCAGTGAGTTCCTTTGCCAAATTTGGTGGAGGGAAACTCCAGAAACTTGATGCCCTAGTTTCCTCCCTGCAGTAAAGATGAGTCCAAAAATAAAAATTCTTGGAATGGAATTATGACTTCACAGAAAGATGAGCCCTTCTACGACGAGTTGCTTAGTGAGGTCCTTTTCTGAAAACTGTGTTGGGAAGCCTTCAAATCTTGATTCCCTTGTTTCTTCCTGCAATGTCCCGTAGTGAAAAAATGAAACTTTTCAAAACTGAATTTTGATTCCACAAAAAGACGTGCCCTTCTAGTGTGAGTTTCCTAATGTACTCATTTTTCCTAATTGATGGAGGAAACCCCCGAAAGTTTGATGCCCTAGTTTTCTCTCAGCATGAATGTCTGAGTCAAAAATGAAAATTCTCCAAATTTGATTATTCTTCCTCCCAAATATGCACCCTCCTAAGGAAATTTAACATATCCCTCTTTTCTCGATGATCTGTGGAGAGAATACCTTGAACTAGGAAGCTCTAGTTTCTATCGCTACACAGTTCCTTCTGATAGAGAGGATCTGATACCATGTTAGGTTTTCTAATCTTGTTCAAATTGATTAGTATATTTATCTGAAAGAATAACAAGAACATAAAGATGCATAAGATAGAGTAGATACACAAGACACAAAGATTTTCCTTGGGGAAACCATAAAGCTAGAAAACCCCGCAAACTTCCTTAGAATACTTCCGTCACTAAGACAATATCACAAGATGGAAAAAACTAAGAATAAAAAGTATTATGTATCTCTATATATCTCCTCATGTGAGCTTGAGTGAGTGAGTGTGTGTTCAAATAGGGAGGGTGCCTCCCTATTTATATTCTTTTGTTGTGTAACTTACTTAACTAACTAGGTGGTTCACATAACCTATTTGCGGCCGACCTACCTAAGAAGACACAAAAATACATTTTACTTTATTTACCTTGGGGACTATTGCCCCAACTTAGAAGAGAGGGTTTACCTCAATGACCATACACAATAATGACATCCCGAAAGGAGGGAAACACATCTACAATGGGGGCACAACAATATACAATGATAATATTCATCATAATATCTTTTTAAATTACAAATACAACAACATGAAAAAGGTCTAGTTCATGTGTGGTATTTCTTATAGAGTGTATTTGTAGAATGTATTTATACGATTGAGTAAATTAAAAGGTTTGTGTAATATGGGGTATATGCATATAATTTTTTTATATTCAAAAGTCAGGAAAAACAATTTAAATGTTTTGTGTAATGTGTTGTAACTTTTGGTTAATGGATTAAAGTGTTGATTAAAAGTTGTGGTTCAATTCATCATATACATTTATTATAGGAAAGAGCTTCATTAAGATTATTGAATATTTAAATTATTGTTAATGCATTCTATTTATTTACGAAGGAGTTCATATGATCATGGAATATTTAGATATTATGCATTCCATAAAAAGGTAGATTTAAGTTAATGTATTATGTCATATACATAACACATAAATGGGGTAAACCTATTTGAGTTATAGATATAGAGAAATAAAGGGTCACAATGTTCACTAGTGCCTATCAAGATGAAACCAATTGTTATAGGAAAAAAATGTCTAAACAATTCCATTTCCTCAAAAATAAAATATATTGGTTCCTAATGGAAACGCTTTGGTTCCTAATGGAAACGCCACCATTGAAGTTATCTAATATGTATGGTCCAATTTAAGAGAGGTTGTCGCATTCCTTCCTCCCTTCACATATAAGGAAGGGTAAGTCATCCACTTATAGAATGTTATAAGGGTATTTTTGTTTCTCAAGATTTTCTATGTTGGGAAATTCACTATAATTAGAAGTTCATAATTATGGAAACTAAGCACATATGAATTCCCATTCTAGAAGACTGCTCATACCTAAATTTTGGTGATGATTAGAGAAAGAGTAGTGTTTGGTCAAAATCAGGGTTCTATCTTTATAAAATCTTGTGTAAATGGGTTCGTGATGAAAAATATAAGATATGATAATATAATCTTATAAATATACAAGGAACGATCACAAAAATAGGTCAATGAGAGATTTGTGCATTATAGCGTGGATAAAAGGGAAGAGACAAAAAGTAAAGGGAAGCATTGTTATAGGCTAATACAATCTATACAGATTGTATCATATCATAAACCGAGGATATTTAAACTTTTCCTACATAACCATGATGAGAATATTAGTGGATGAATGCATTTGATGAATTCACTAAATGACGGAAAATTGATAAATTTTAACTGACAAGGATCTTTTTTGTCAAGACTTCAACAGATGGCCATGAGGGTGAAAAGGAATAAAGAATTGGAAAAAAAGATATCGATGTGACCATCATGATGAAATAAACACAAGTACACTATTTTTTTGTCATGATGATGCTACTAGTGAAAAAAAAGACTACAAACTTGACTTGACCATCACATGTTAATGTGGAAAATGTAACTTGACAAACTTTCCAAAAGGGTCGAATAGAGACGATTTTTGTGAAGCACAAGTATGGAGGTGATCACCATGATGCGATGAACATAATGATATGAACCTCTTGACATGGAGAAACCTAAATGATAATACGACTAGTCCTTATGATGAGACCTGATGAGATTAAGATGTGATATGGATGTAACTTGGAAAGTCTTCCGAATGGGTCATATTATAACGAGAATGATGAAATGAGTTAAGAACGCGATGAGATCCCTCACCTAGACACAAGGGAACTAATGAAAGTATTGTGAACTTAAATTTAATATGTTTGACTAAGTCACCAATTTTTGAGACTTAGAAATTGTATCAAATACAAAACCAACTTTATTAAAATTTAGGTGTTTGGAAGTAATATTATGAGAACATTGAGTGACTTATGCATAGATTTTTAGACTACGTGATAGTAAATTTTGATTTGGTAGTTCATAATATAACTTACCAATATGTGTTTTTACTAAATATTGAATGATTTTTTTCTCCATACCTTGGAGGAGAGGATAACCGAATAAATTTTGAATTCCTACTTGGACTTTGTTGTGCTAAAAGTTGATTTGGTACCTATTGTGTGGCTATTGAGCTGATATAGCTCATAGTTAAATTTCATATCATGGATATTTTTGTATGACTAGGAAGTGTTGGAAATCTGAGTCAATATTTACAATTATTGAATTTACCTTATGCAAAAATAGTGGTGAATTATTGAGAATGTGTTGAAACCTTATTGGATAGAACATAAAAGAAATGATAAGAGAAACACTAGTGCTTATGGCCATGGATATTTGATGAAAATAGAATAGAATGGAACAAAGAATTTATTATGAAAAGGAAGTAAAAAAAATGGCTTAGAATATACAAGAAAAATTAACTTCAAGACGAAGTTTCCTAAAGAGGGGGAGTGTGCAATTCCACATTTAAGGATAGTAAAAGTAATTGAATGAAATCATTATGTATAAATAGAATGACGACTCGATACTAAGGTATAATGGTTAGTGTCTCTGTGTAAACTAACATTACATGATTCATGAAGGAGGATCTAATTTCAAGGATAGATATAGTCCCAATACTATGACATGGGAGGATGCATTGTAAATAAGTAGAAAATATCCATAATTATTCTAGGACTCTGGGGTCAAGTTTTTTGAAGTGGGGGTGTATGTAGAACCATGTTTTCATTTAGACTATTGAAAATATGATAACTATTATTTGAGGGAATTTGATGACGAATGACCCGATTATATGTGGTTTGAGCACTAGAAAAAAAATGTATGGACTTATTCTTTGAGGGAATATGGTTATAGATGAACTAGACATGTGTGAAGAAATTACTTGTACATGAAAAATAACTAGGAGGATAATAGCCTGATGTATTGTCAAATGATAAGTAATTGTGATTATGAAAATGATGACAACACTAGTCAAAATATCAGTACAATTATATTATGATGAATGGAGGGTCATGTGATGTTATAGACAAAGATTGATTGATAAATGAGAGATTTTGTTTATATTAAATGAATGTTGACAAAATTTTGTGTGATATCTAGCATGTTCTCTAATGTTCTATCGAGTGTGACGGGAAAGGCAAAAACTCGAGACACAAGAAGGCATCGTTATACAAGGATTCTAGCTGAGTTGAAAACTATGGAAGGTGATATCCACCTAATTTTATGTTATGCTTAATCATGCGAGATGGTATGATGTGCATGGACTCTCGATGAGTCAAGAACCTTTAGCAGTTGATGTCAATTTGAAGTTCATATTATGTTTGAAATATTGTTTATAAGATTTGATACACATAAGGTAGGATGCGCATGGACTCTAGATGAGTCAAGAACCTTTGATAGTTAATGCCAGTTTGATAATCATATTATGTTTGAAATCTTTTTCATAAGATTTGTTGCACACAATGTTTTATGTGTAGATGATGGGATTGCTATTGCTAATTGATCCACATTAAGTGATGGGGATGAAAAATTATACTTATAAGCCTAACAAATAAGATGATGCGATGAGATTTGAATAGAGTGAGGACAACTTTAGTTCATCATATGCATGTGCGATGAAGGTAGGTCATGATTCAGTCACTCACAAGGGTTGTACTAGGGGGCGCGCAGTAAATATTCAGCCTTATTCTCTTGGAACCACTTGGCCCTCCATAGGGTAGGTGTATTGAGGTAACATAGGCTCAGTCGTCATACCAACACCCCACCTATGGGAATTATCGAAAGAGCATGCGAGAAGCATAACACCTTCATAATTTTGGTCATGACAAGAATGCAATGGTAATAAACATCAATTTTTAATATGGGGGATTAATTAAATGTTTAGAGAGAATTTAGTAAAATTCTAGTAAGTTAAATTAAATAATAATAATAATAATAATTAAAATAAAAATAAAAATAAATAAATGAATAAAATAAAATAAAACAATATATATATATATATATAATGAAATGAAATAAAGATAAATTGAGAAAGCGGTTAAAAGAGTAAATTAAGGAACTTTAACTAAAGTAAAATCCTAAGTAATCGAAAAGGAACCAAAGAACCTATGATAACTAAAATGTGGGTGGGTAAATAAAATTAATTAATTAAATAATTTAGTAAACTGAAGAGTTAACTAAAAGTGATGAATGGGATGCATGGGAATTAATGAAAAGGGTAATAAAAGAAAAAAGAGAGCAAGAGATCAAGGGATTTTTGACCTACCATAGTTTTTAGCACTAATGGGTTTATGGCTCTAAGGAGAATATAGTTACGACATGAGAGAGGTTGGGATCCTCCCAACAATATCCTGTCATTGTACTTCCTTTTCTACCCAAGTATTGTCAGCCCCATCGAGCTCAGGGGTCCTCGGGGAAGGAGAGTACCTGTCAAGGTATGGTAGGGAGGAAACCGATGGATCTAGCATGATTGAAAATATGGAAACTACAATTGCATGGACTTCAAGAATAAAACAACCTTCATATTCGTCCTCAACCATCAACAACCAATGATGAACAAGTATTTTGAATTTATTGAAATTTGTTATTAATGCGAATGAAAATGGAAATAGCCAAATTCAATGGATGTAAGTGGATTTCTAAATTTAGTTAATGTACATATATGTATGATTTTTTTTGTATTTTCTTTTAAAAGAAGAAAAATGTTGGTCTTAAATTTTTAGATCTAGTTGATATTTATCCATGCATATGAGGTTTTTAGTGGCATCCCTTGGAGGGATGTTACAAATAATTAAGTATAAAGGGAAACTTGAAAGTGGAGTAAAAAGAGGGAATTAAGGGTTTGACTTAATGAAAGAAATTTTAAAAACCTAAAAGGGGGGGAGAAGGTTAATGGAGAAAAGATAGAAAGGTAAGAATTCATAACATATAAATTAATTAATTAAGAATTCATAAGCATTCATAACATATAAAGAAAATAATGGCAAATCCTACATTTCTTAAACATTGAAGGGATTCTTCCATGTTACCATCTTTCACTCAAATCAAGCATCACCTCGAAAGGCATGATCATCGACGACACTTAGTCAAAGCCAGACAAGTTATTCTTAGAGTCGAAATTCAATCCACCAAATCAGATTTATAATAGAAGAAAGTTTTCTCTCTTCACCTTAAACTTGCTTCTATTATAAATGCTAGTCTTCGGAATATAATTGATTTGAGGTCTCATTTTTCTACTCAATCCTTTTTTATTAAAATTTCTACTTGTCAAAAACGAAAATTCTCTAATATTTATTGTAATCAATCCTCTATTGCTCTCTCCCTCCATTCGGTGTCCACCCATTCTCATATTTTTGGGATTCTCTCCTTACACAATTCACTCTCTAATTTTGGTGCACTCTCTCATTTTGGTGACCTCTATCACCTCGAATTTTCACTCAGCTAGAAATCCATCACACAAAACCCTATCCTCACTCTATATATCCACTCCTTTAACCCCTCTCAAGGCTATGACCTTCCCATAGTCAACCATTAGCCCCATCTACTTTCCCTCTCACCACCCAATCCCCCAACTCCCCAACTGAATTCCCTCTTCCTCTCATCCTCCTTAGTAGCATCACTTAGCTCTCCTTCCAAAAACCCATCACGCTCTGCCTCATCAAATTTTTATCCACTCATTGTGACTCCTCTTGCGACCTACCCCCCTCTTTCCCATTCCTCCACCACTTCAAATCCCTTTCACAACCAAGGATAACTTTAGGGGATAAATTTATCCCATGGGCTATTTTTCCATGTTTTTTACAAAAACAAAATTGTCAATTTGCATTTTTTAAGCCCTATTTCGCCCAATTTTGATTAAATAAAACATTTTCACTATAAAAATTGCTAGATTATTATGTACATTATTTAAAATCCTTAGAATTTGAAATATTTTATAAAATTATCACCAAATATTTTATAGTTTACATTTTAAGAATTGGTAAGATTCACCAAGGCTTATACACATTTAAATCAGCATGGATCCTTAAAATTTTCCCTGTTCACTACCCATCTCCACCTAACACCTCCATTCCAAATCCCTTTCGCCACCCTCCTCTAACCTTTTCTTCTGCCTCAAAACCTTCTCACCACTCCACTCTATCCCTTAACTCTGTAGGACCTTCTCCTCATTGGTATCACACCACACTTCCATTAGATGAATACACTCCCCCTTTGAGAAATTCCACTCCCTCTATGCCTACCTCCATCAACACTACAATTCTTTGTCGATGTGATTATAAATAAACCTCCAATTTTTTAGCTCCATCTTCAAAATCCATCCCCTATTATCTTCTTTCTCCCTCCACTATCATCAACCTTTCTTCTTTTAATTTAGATCCTCCCCCTTAATCAAGAAACACATTCTTCCCCACAATCCCCAACCCCCATAAATTTATGGCCAACCTAAAATACATAAGAAATACATCCCTCTCTGACCCATTGTATGTGCCATCAGTTCCGTTACTTATCCCATCTCTCATTTCCTTGTTGAGAAACTAAAACCCTTCATGGGGAAAACCCAATCTTTCATTAAAGAGTCTTTTGATTTTATTCACAAAACTCAGGACCTACACCTTGATGATCATGATCTCATGGTAAGTTTTGATGTCATTTCTCTCTTCACAAAAATCCTGGTCCCTGAAGCTCTCAACATCATTTCCCAATTTGTTGATAAGGAAACTCTTCATCTTATTGACATTTTTTTTCTCCTCTATTTTTTATGTTTCAAAGGTAAATTCTATTAAAAAACTAAAGGCATTTCCATGGGATCTTGTTTATCCCTTGTTGTTGCCAACATATTTATGGAACACTTTGAAATAGTATCCCTTAGCTCTTTTCCCCTCAAATCAAAATACTGGTTTTGGTTTGTAGACATTATGTTGGTTATTTGGCCACATAGATGCGCCTCCCTTGAAAACTTTCACAACAACTTAAATAGTATTTCACATCACATTAAATTTACCATGGAAATACAACAAGATGACTACATTGCCTTTCTTGATGTCTTGGTCACTTGACAACAAGGTGGCTCTCTCTCTTATCAATTGTATCAAAAAAATACCCACACACCCACTCCATTCACCATCCTTCTAAAAAATATGCAGTACTCAAAAATTTGATCACCAAAGTAGTTTGAATCTCTGACCCCAACATTTTAATCAAGAAAGAGCACACCTTACTAAATGCATCATGACCAATAGGTACTCTAGATACCTCATTAACAAAAAAATTCAACAAGTCCTGCATCCCAAGCCCAAACCCCTCAAACCCTCCCCACCACCCCTTTCAATTATTTATTTTCCCTATATTCATGACATCATAGATAGCATTTCTAAAATTTTAATTAAAAAGAACATCAAAACCATATTTAAATTCAATAGGACTCTTAAGCAATTATTTAGGAGCACTAAAGATAAACCCATCCCCTTCCTATCCCAAGGCGTCTACCAAATTTCTTATTCATGTGGGAAAACCTACATTGGAAAAAATGTATATCCATTCAAACTCTTCTCAAACAACACATCGTTGATACCATTTATAATCGAGTTAACAAATCTCCAATCATTGAACACTCTTTCAAGTCTAAACATCACATTTGCTTTGATCAAACTAAAACCCTTTCCTCCACTTCTCATTATCCATCAAGACTCATTAGAGAAGACATTGAAATTAAAAAACATCCTAACAACTTTAATCGAGAAGATGACTATAAACTAAATCACTCTTGTAGACCTATGATCCATCAACTCACTCACCATTAATACATTCTTCATGTATTCACTACTCTTTCTTTCTTAATTTTTCACCCTAGGTTTTATTATTTTTATTTTATTTTATTTATTCTTATTTTAATTTATTTATTAATTTATATGTTATGAATGTTTACCTTTCTATCTTATATCAATTTACCCCCTCTACCTCTGTTTAGGTTTTTAATATTTCTTTCATTAATTCAAACCCTTAATTCCCTATTTTTACTCCACTTTCAATAATTCCCTTTAAATTTAATTATTCTTATATATTTCTATTTTATTTGTTCTTTTAGTTCTAACTATGTTTTAAACTAAAACAATTACTTACTAATTATCCAATTAACCCCCTTTTTACTCATTTGAATCTTTTCAACTACTATTTAAATTAATAATAGACAATTGAACAATTTTTTTCATCATTTTTTATTTCTTTTAATCTTTTGACTTTTCTCCTCCTAAGTTTAAAAAATAAAAATAAAAATAAAGTTAAAAAATAAGAATTTATTTATTTTATTATATTATTTAATTTGTCAACATTATTTTTCTCAACTTTATCTATAATTTTTATAATTAACTAGCTAGTTTTTTATAATTAACGAGTAGTTTTTAATTTTCTATATATAGTCTAGTGGCATCTTCTTTTCTATTCTACCTCGAATGATCCTGATGATGGGGGAGGGTCCACCCGAAATGGGTGGGTCACTTTTATATTTCTACATAGTGCAAATCGGTAAGCTTGCACACAACGACTAAACATTGTGGAAACATTCGTGCACAAAATAAATTTCCAAATCAAATGAATAACATATCATAAAATTATGATTAATATAATTTTTCAAATCAAATTACTTTTAGCATTAAATGGCAAGAAATTTAATTCATTTTAAAACTAAATGTAAACAATTTTATCTTTAACTAATTTTAACTAATAGTGTGAAGATCTCAGCTTGTATGCCCACAATATATAATTATGTTTTCAAATATGGTTGATGAGATAAAACTTATAGCCATAACAATAAACATTTGTATTTTTCAATAATGTTTTGTGTCACAAAAGAGAAGGCAAAGCAAAAACCAATATTTTGTTTTTATTTGGGTTGTTTTGGATAAGCATTTTTTAATTAAATTTATAATTGCAAAATTTAGGCATGTGTGTGTATATTGTATGTATGTACAATATGCTTGGAAGTATGTACGTATGTCTGTAATAATGAAATCTTATTTTATTCAATTATTTTGTTCATGTGTATTGTTTGTAAAATTAAATGGCTATAAACATGTATTATATAATTGGTAATTGCAAAAATTTGTAAAGGGTAATTGTGAATTTTATCATTGTGGATTGTAAATATTAAATTGTAATTAGACGTCAAGGATTGTAAATGGAATAGACATGATATAAATAATATAAACATTAAAAATATGAACATCAGATAAAATTATAACTTCTATTTGTAAAACATAAATTATATTTTTTAAACTGTAAATTGTACAATCACCAACATAAACATGAACATAAGATAACCGACATACACGAAAATCATATATATGACATGTATACACTCACCATTCAAAATATACACATGAATTACATTACCTCATTGATATAAACATACAATAAAGTTAACATGAATAAAGTTAACATGCATGTACATCTACATAAACATAAAGATAACATACATAACTCATGTCAGTATAAATATAAGATGTCATATATATCCATGAAGAAAAAATATAATATCAAATAGTCTAGGGACTCAAGTCCATAAAAATGTACATACATGTATGTGTGTGTGTGTTGCAACACATGAACAAGTCTTATCCCCTAATCTTAATTATGGGTCATTTGGTTATCCCCAGCGCTGGTATCAATTGCACTATACCTCTAGCATGAGTGTTGCAACGACATGCGGCAGAAAATATCTTCCACAAAAGCAAACTGCAAAAATTAAAATTTCAAACTTTGTTTAAGTTAGTTAGATTTTGATACTTGCAATTTACAAGATGACATAAATTTAAACCTTCAAGTAAATGGATTAACTTACCTGACTTGAGTCATGCTTGATTCCATGTATAGGTTGTCCAAATCGCATTGTGTGGCATATCCAGGACCTTCCTAAGTCGATGGCCCCTAACTGGGATGATGCTGAGCCATGGCCTCCCACTCATGTGCAAACATTATGGAATTCTCAACAGCCCATTGTACATCACCCTTTATCAATTGTGACATTATGTACGTAATCAATAAATGAAACATAAGTGAACTCACAGAAATTAAACACCAACTTGATTTTTAAAAATTACGCTAAAACATAAATTACAGTACCTCAATGATAGGTCGTTGATGGTCAGAAAATGAGGAAGACTGCATCTATTTATCCTCTATTGTTTTATATACATCTATCTAATTTATAAAGTTAGGATGAAGGAGCTATTGTATGTACCACATGTTCTTCATCAGGGGAAATGGAATGATGATCCACTATTGGAGAAGTGGAATTGAGTAAATCGATAAAGTTGGTCCTCTACATGGAGCAACAAAAAAAAATCAACGTTATTTTATATGTATGTCTATGTGAAAGATTAAAATTTTAACAATGTATAATGAAAAAACTAAAATTTATAAATATACTTGCACTCCCGATGGTGGCCGAAATCTCTCATACAATCAATAGTAAAAGTCTCGAGCACTAATAGCACATGTGAGAATCTCCTCATGTTCAAGATTATACATGATAGACTCCTCAATCCATTGTAACTCAAGCATTTTGGGTTTAAGAGGTGGTATGGATATCTCCTCATGGATGGAAACTAATACACTACCCAATGCAATGCACATGGAGCCTGCCAACAAATCTTGTGTATCCTCTATGAGCTACGATGGCTTGGTGATGTTTGTAGATAGGACAACACTCCTACTAATGGATGGAATCAATCGATGAGGGGGGCATAGAATAAGGGTATATTCCAACCCTTATGATGTTATAACTCTGTCCTTGTCTGATGCCATAGAAATATGATGGTGTATGAGTCTGGTAGTACTTACGAGGACTTTCAGTGAAAAACTTGTTATCTGGGAAATAGGTATTTGTGTGCCCGACCTCTGTGTACTTGGAAGACAATAAGTGTTCATGTAATCCTAAAAATTGAGTGGGTCACCCCCACTTCCTATGCCACCCAAGCTCAATGGTGCTCCTCTATGAGATAAACCAGTGATAAAATAAATGTCTTCGAAAATTATTTCAAGTGTTTCACCCTGGAGATCAAACATGTCCTGATCAGGATCCCATATTCATACCAAAGACTCTAATAACTTGAATTGGGAACGCATGTTTTTCATGTGAAATAATTTTAACAAACCACATCTTCGGAGGATGTTTAATGTCATTGGATCTGCTAATGCTACTCTATCATTGTCCTCATGCTCTCTTTCCCTCCATTCAAGTACCATTGTGCCTGTAAAATACAATTTTTTTGGTCATTATATGTATAAAACATACTAAGCGCATGTCACTCGGGTTTCCTTCTACATACCCGTGAATACATCATGAACTTGCGAGTTTGCAATGGGATACCCGCGTGTCCCATGTGGTTCCCTTACAAACTTTCTAAAAGACTCAATTTTTCTCAAAAAACTTGAAATTTAATGCATGAAATCAAAGATAAGGAAGATATGGTCTACCTGCAACTTGCGGATTGTAAATCCGTCAACCTATTTGAGCACACAAGACGTTTGAAGTTGGAGGGTAAATTGTACTATTCTAGATAAAATACCAAATGAATTGTTTTTTGAACCAATTTCACTATTTATAGTAAAAATTTCAAATTTTTACTCATGTTAATATAGTTTTGGTCAAATTATATTTATTTGGACTAATGTTTATTATTTTTTTACCTAGCCTTTCAGGTTCTGGATGAATTCGGAGTATATTTCCTCAGCATATAGGACAGGATTTGACCCCTTTGCATCTTACATTGTTACCATATTCCTTTGTGAACCCTAGGATCTCCTTTTTTATCTATGAACTGTGATATGCAACCTAATTTTACCCCTCAAACACTATTATTCTTCCATGTTTTAGAGCCTACCTAACATGTTACACCCTAGATAGAACATTTCTTTCCAATTTCAGTACCCATACTACATGTTGCTGGGTCACGAGAGCCTTCATAGTTATTTTTCACTCACAAAATGAGCCTCATATTCCCTCTTTTGTTGGCTATCCTTTGACATAAGTCTCCCAACATATGGAGTTATCTTCAATCCTTGGCCTAACTCCTTAAAATTGACTAGATAGCCAAGTTCCTTGTTCTTTCAAACTTGTTAAAGGAAATGAAGGATCATCCATATTGGTATAATTTTAACCCTTTTCCGGACCATATGGATTACTTACGAAAATGGAATACTCTAGTCCAATGTGTCTAGAAAAGTATCTTCAGGTACAAATTTATCTCTTTTCCAGGCCTGGAGGACTAAATTTACGAAAAAGAAACTCATTTGAGCTCACTTTTTTTCTTTTTTGTGCTCTGGATTAAACTATGAAAAATATATTGAGTGTTCTTTACGTCATTGTCATGCTCATTAAACTTCATCAAAACACATCAAGTTTATGGTTGTTTGTCCCTTTCTCATAAATAAATGGAACATATCAAGTGATATTTCCTTCTTTCACACTCATTAAACTAAGGCTATATACTTTCTTTTGAGGGAGCGTCGGTTTGGTGAGAGTTTACCTTAGTTCTTCAGAATCTAAGAGAGTTCTCCTTTGGGTTACTTTACACTTTTTCGGACGTAGGAGACTAAATTTACGAAAAACAACCCCCCTAGAGTCTTCTTTGGAGTTTTCAGACTATTAAAACCATGAAAACACCGATGAGTATCTACTAATTCGAGGTCACAAAATCCATGAATCAGTGATATATCAAGAAAATATTCTCTATTTTCTTCAATCTTGTTAAAACAATGAAGAAGGAATCGAGTTTAATTTCTTGGACTCGTTAAAATTTAACAAGAAAGGAAACAAGGAAACACATTCTTAATATTGTAAGTTCTCTAGAATAAATTCATCCTTGAACACAACACTAGTTTTGAGTCTCCCGCTACTCATGTCTTAGTTTTTTTTCACTTCCTGTTCAATTAACACTTTGAGTCACCGCTCTTCTGCTTATCCTAAGTACATGGTATGTCTTATCCTAAGTACATGGTATGTCTTCTGCTTATCCTATGTCTTAGTTGTAAGTTCTCTGGAAGAAATTCATCCTTGAACACAACACTAGTTTTGAGTCTCCCGCTACTCATGTCTTAGTTTTTTTTCACTTCCTGTTCAATTAACACTTTGAGTCACCACTCTTAATATGTCAATGTCCTCTAGTTATCTCTCTTGAAGTTTAAAGTTTCCTCGGGTCATCTCTGTTTCGTGCTCACTATTCAAGGATCATTATCATCTGTCTCTTTACCTTGATCCTTATCATTTTCATTCTTGAGCACATTTTATGCACATCTTCCCTTATCAATTCTACCGATTAGTCATGTGTTATGTTGAAGGATTCATTTCCTTCCTCTTCACTTACGGATTTCGAGCAATACCTGTTGTAGAAGAAGGCCTAGAGTTTCAAGATAGTACCTCAGGATCCACTTCCAATTTTGGTGGACTCCTTCGCATTGGTCAGTATAAATCTGTAACTGATATTCCAATGGAATCCTTCCATGTTAGACTTCAACTAAATGTATTCACGTGGTAGTATTTGTATTGGTTTCTTTGGATTTGGATGAAGACCTTGGGTTACAGCCTATATAAACTAAGTTGCGTAAGATTCTGCCATGCATCATGACACTATTTCTAGATATTGAAGATCTATTACTGTACTCATGTGGCTTTGATCCACCTTTGTAAATAATATGTGGATCTATTTCCTGTATCATATGATGTATATGTATTTTTTAAAAGAGCTAGTGTTCCACATTATTGAACATGGAATCCTCGATGATGATTTTGTAAATGAACTCGATTTGTCTTTTTCGGGTACTTCTGTGCAACCTTGATTCTGAGACCTACGAGCTACAAGATTGTAATTTATTTCATCCATCCTTACCCTATGACCTCACACATTAGGGGTCATTTGTTATACCATGAAATGGAACTTCTTCGTCCAAGTAATGACACTACATGCATCGTTACACAAAAGGACAATATGGATTGAAGTGGCACTAACACTATTAATGGAATGGATCCTTGATACATCCTTATTACTCTAGTGATAACCATTTTTGCACCTACATTCACCTTGCACTCATGGGTTTCCTTATAGTAACCTACATGCCACTGGCGGGTTTCCCATCTGCAACCTGTGTGTTTTGAACTCGTTAGTTTCCTTGAAGCAACTCGCGAATTACTTGCACGATGCTCCACATGAACCCATGAGTTCCATTAAAAATTGTTAAAATTAAAAAATATGATTAGTAAAATGCAAGTTAGGTTGGTTTGGAAACCTCCCTAATGCTCCTAACTATCCTAGCCTCGCATTTCCTTCCTCCCAAACAAGTATAAAAAGAGGGTAAGGGTAGAGGATAGGTGGACCAACTTTGGGAGAAAAGTTATACTAGAGGATTCTATTAGAGAGAGGATCAAGAGGACTCAGGTCTTGGTGTGTAGAGAAGCTTGTCTCAGATAGGGGCTATGTAATGTTTCCAGAACTCTATGAATAAAGAATGTTTTCATTCCATCATTGTATCAATGTATGCTTTTATTGTTATGAGTATTGATGTAGGTTGTCATTTGTACTAAATACAATCATTATATGTGCATGTCTCATCTTATATAACAATAGAATATATTTTGAGGAAAGGTAAACGCCTTTTGTAGGTATTGGAGACTGGAGGCTAAAGAGAATTGAAGAATGAGAGATCAAATGAGGATCGATCATCTGGAACAAGGTAGGTATCCTACTCTCTTATTCTTTGATATATGTTCATAAATCCCTAGTTGTCCTCAAGTATTCCCATAGTATACTCATAAGGCATATTTCCCTGACAACACACATAAACTTGTTTTTTTGGAATTGATAGAAGGATTTGCTTACATAATCGCTCTGAAAAAAGGTGATCTTGAGGTGGAGCAAGGGTTGGACTATAAATTCCTCCCTTTTCATTCCTTGCATTGTCATTCCTATGGTCATTTGTCTCTATACTATAATGTAACTCATTAGAAGAATATATGGAAGGAAAAAGAGCTTGGGTAGAAATATTCATAGTTGGGGGCTCCTAATTCCCAATTTCTGTAATTAATGAAGGAATTTAGAATACAAAAATACAAAAATTAGGAAACTCCATGTGAGAAGGTTATAAAGAAAATATACATTTGGTTCTTGCACTAGGGCTGAAGCTTGTGGATCATGTAACCATTTTACACACTACTCCACATTTGGCACAAATTTCTCTAGTAGATCCAAGAACTCACACACATTAGAATGAAGGACAAGTACTGTGAAACATATAGTCACATCTCCAACTACTTTATTTTTTTGGCTTAGCCTACCATAGTGGACCCCAATGTTAACATGATATATTCGAGTAGGAATGTTTTTTGGTTGAAATCCTCATCCAATATACACAATTTTCTTACCTTAAGATTTGTGAATTGGTTTATAGTGGATTTTGGGGATTTTTGTCTCTACGTTTTCTAGTTTGTCAATTCTTGTGGATTTTGGTATTGTAGTTGTCTCCTTTCTTTGCCTATTAGTTTTGATAGCAACCAATGGAACTTATTAAATCATATTCATGGAGGTCCCATGTAGAATTTCTTGGACCTCTTCTCGTCCTACCAAATTATCAACTTGAGTGTGGAGGAAGTTCTTAACATTCAAAACCTCTAGTCACAAGAGAAGGTTCTAGAGAATGTCAAGGTATTGCTTCATCAGAGTGATCTCATGAAAATTTAATCACTTCCCTTACTAATTCTATGGTGTATTTCAACTTTCTAAAACAAAGAAATTCTTGATGGAATGTATGTGCCTATTTTTAAGGTGATGTATCAAGTTTTGGCAGTTCTTCATCACATAACAACAGTGTTGAAAATTTATTTTAGGGAGACAATTTGTATTGGGAAGATGGATACACATAAAATTATTCCAAGGAGTTTTTTTACGATGCATTTTTTTTATGTACTTAATTCAATTATAGGTATATTTTGGATAGTAATCTTGTTCAATAAAAAAATGGTCTCTGGTGCAATTTCAAGGCAAGTTAAATGCAATCTCAAGGAAATTTCAATGGAGACAAAATGTGGGAGAGGAATATACCTACATCCATGGGAGAATTGGGTTGATGGGATGAAGGTGAATTCCTCAACACTGGTGTCACAGTCACATTGGGCTCTCTATGGGCCGTTGCACAAGAAAACCAAATTGGTGGAGTGAGCGAGCAAGGGTGGGGTGGCATTTGCAATTTTAAAAACAATATTTAAAATCACGTGAAAGAAATGAACATCTTGCACACACAAAATGAAAATATTGTGTGTACCATATTTTCATTTTGTGTACACGAAATAAAAATATCACACAAGCGATATATTAACATAAAAAATAATTCACAACTTAAGCATAAAAATTGCATAAATGTTGATAACTCCGTGACATTATTGATCTTGATGATGGTGATGTGATTTGAGTATTCTAAATATGTTGCTTATATTGATTTAATTGTATTGATGACCTTCTAGTGATATTGATGTTGATAACGTTGAATGATGAGGATGATTGATAATAATTTGATTAATGGATTGGTTTTGAGAATGTTATTGATTCTAATTTGATGGCATTGATGATTTTGAATATGTCAGTTCTTTTAATGACATGACGTTGTTAATGATCTTGAAGATATTAACGATTTTATTTCAATTCTCTTAATAAATTAATATTATTAATGCTCTTGATGATATCCGTTCTTTTGATGATACCAATTATTTATAATATTAAAAGTAGTGATAATTAGAAATGTCTATGATTAATGATGGTGTTAATTTATTGAATATTGATAACATATTTTTATGAAGAAGGCTAGTTATAAGGGTCATGTGGGTTAATGGTTTTAGTGTATTAAGCATTTTAGTGTCTTTATGTACATAATGTTTTTTTAGACCATGGGAACAACGACCTCTCAAGGGTATATCCAACAGCCCGCAAGCCAGATATACTAATAACTTGTGATTAAGGTTCACAGAGTATAAGGGTGTTAGTGGGTCAAAATGTTAGAGGGTTAGAGGGATAGAGGTTAGATACAATTTTTTTTAGGTCATGGTTTCTATTATTCACATTGTTTGATGTGGTTTATGTGTTGAGAGGTTACCTTGTATAAAGTGTTGATTTTAGGTTTTGAGGGTATAAAGTGTTTTGGATGATGGTGGTTGAGGAGGAACATATGTTGAGGGTTAGTGTGTTAGTGGTCACAATATGACTCTGGTTAAGGTAGTTGGTTATTATGGAATATTAGGAGGTTAGTGTATGTTGAGGCTTGGAAATTCGCAAGCAAAAACAGCAAGGGATTCTCCCCAGTCAACATTCCCAACTAGCCCATGATTTTTTGGTGTAGGGAATCCATCCGGTTCGCGGTCCGGCTACCGTAGGTCAAGTAACAAAAACAAAGGGTTTTACTGGTTGCGGCCCGATCCACTGTGTATATTTTTGTATTTTGACTTTAAGTATGATGTACAAGTGCCTATCTAAGATGCAGATTGATGAAGAATGAAAGGAGTGGTCACAATGTGATGTGCAGGTTCTTACCTCTTTTCTTAGACTCGCTCGCATCTAAATCACACACAACTAAAAAAAAAGATATTAACTAAGCTGTCCCTAGGGAGCAAGATTATTAATTCATGAGTAATGTAACATTGTTCATATGTTAAGATCAATCACAGATAGCTATTCTTAGAATCAAAACACATAAACATAAATAAAGATATGCACGACAAGATAGCTCGTCATCTGTTAAAACATTCATTACTCATAGTGGAAATTATCACAGAATAAACCAGAGAACATTCAAATAAGAACATAGGTTCAGAAATTTAGAATGCTCTCACAGTTAATGAAACACAGCTGAAAACGAAATATTTCCCCTTCAACATCGTTCATTTCATCACATTTGAACATTCCACACAGCACTTTCTCCAACAAGAAAAATTGTAATTTTTTATTATTGCAAAACGAAGTAGTTCCTCTTACACCAAGTAGTTCACAAGTTCCTCTGGGAAAAATCCCCTTCCCCTTCTTCCTTTCTCCATTTATACAAGAAACAGCCCAACCTTTCGGTTGCCTCACCAACATTTCCGTCTCCATCCTTGTCATTTTGTGAATGCTCACGATTCAATATTATGTTTCAAATAAATATTTTTATAAAGATGGGCGAAGCTAGGTAACTGAAGGAATTCCCAAGCATGAGCCTTTGCTTTCTAATGATTACGCTCGACAATTCCTTGGTCTCTTTTCAAACCCTTAATATTTTCTTCCTCGAGCAACAATTTTGCTGCCTTATGCTTTAACATGCTTTGTCCTCCAACTGCACCTTCTTTGCCGCAAAAATCTTCAACAGGATCCAAGAAACTGCCATGTATGTGTGCGATCAAACGAGAATTCATCATTTAGTCCGTCTATATTTAATAAACATAAACCATGATATTAATAAAATGGGTACTAAAGAGGAAAAAACTGAAGCTAGGTTCTTATGTGCAAATTTCAACCTAAACAAGGCACACAGGTCTCTTACGAAACAAAAACGATCTCATAACAATCAGCAGGAAAGATTAAGAAAAGTTCATATAAAAACCTCCATCGATGAATTGGAACACTTAATATTGGTTCATTAGTAGGTTACGCAGCCGCAACAGTGAGGAACCTACACTCTAGGGTTTTCGTCACACAAACTAAAAATGGCGTGGTAAAACATCGGGGGTCGGATCCTCTACAGGCATCGGATAGCTAGTGAGCTACACAGCCGCAACGACAGAAGTTCAAAGGTCAAGAAAACCCGTAGACCAGTCAACATCAGAAAAACAAAGATCAGGACATCGGGGAAAAGACAAACAGTCCGACGGGCAGCTAGCCTATTCTGGAGCCGCAATGGTGGAACTCAAACAGCCTGCGGCCTCTGATCAAAGTCAAGACTCTTTTCGACAAACACAAAGAAAGGTATTTTTCTAAAACAGAACCCGGGTTTAATGAAAGACTTTAATTATCAGCACCACGTTTAACTATCCTTCGAAAGAAAAGCAACTGAACAACCCATTTTAACTTCAAAGATAAAACATCGTAAAAATCGGCTAAGCCATGTAGCCCACAACATGCATAGACCCGAATGAAATCCCGAAATAGCAAGAAAAATGGCCTCAAACAATCCACACATAGCAGAGTAGGAACAAATAAAATAAAAAAGGAGGGTCCAAAATTTTCAGAAATTTGGGAAAAGTTGCAGCTGCAACAATTGGAGGCTCACTAGTGAATCTTGATCTCTGAATAAACTCCTCCTTGAGCAATAGACTATTTAGTAGTGAAACCGACATGCTGAATTCTTCGAGATGACTAAATTCCCATAATGTCACATATATGAACCTGTAATCATTGATGATAGTCCAATTTTTTGGGAATGGAAACCAAAATCTCAAGGCCAGGATAACTCTTTTGAGGCTTAAGTAGGCAGATTTCATTTTAACTTTGTATTTGGGTAGCTTCCAACTTAGACGCCACAGGATTGGAACGCATGCTTAATAGAAATATTTGTTTGTTCCCCATTCCCATGCCATCTAGCAATTTTTGTTGGTGGACTTTATGTCCTTTTGAGTCCTCCTGATGCCTTTTCTTCTAAATTTTATTCAGGCTCTTCTATCCATAGTGTCCTTTTGTGTGAGAGATGCATTTAATTTTCAGCTCACGGATGGAGAAGAACTTTTGACAATCGTACTCATAAAATTCAGTACTTTGTTTCGATGATATTTGCTTTCTTAGGATTTCTAACTCTTATTAGCCATTTAGCTTTCAATTCCTAGCATGGGACCATTTAGATATAATATACTGTTTACCATGCTCTCCTTTCCATGGGTCTTTTGCTATCACCGCCTAGGACGTTTTAGATGTGAAATGGATGGAGCCTCGAAATAGTATTCCAGACCTTTTGATTCTGAGTTATTTCAGGGATTACACTGGACCTCAATGTGTTCATGGATATTTTAGGAAAGCTACTTACTAGAATAAATTCCAACAAATTCAAACAGTCTAATGCCCAAAGAATCTAAGTTTATCAAGGGTTCTGATGCTCTCCATGCAACCAAAAGTTTGCTTCCCTTATTGGAATCAGGAGAAAACTACACTAAACAAATAGGAAAAGAACAAATCAAAGTGGCAAAACAAGTTAATTATTTATATACAAAATGGAACAAAATAAAACAAAATCAAGAAAAATAAGGCTTAAGAACTAAACCATTTACTGGTAAGTTCTCTTCCCATCCCTGTAAATCCTACAACTTATAGGTTGAGGGGCCAAGCTTTGCGACAATGTGGAAAGGGCCTACCCATAACTGTTGAAATTTTGTGTGTTTCCCTTTCACATCATGAGGGTGATCCCACTTGAGAACCAAATCTCCCACCTCAAATTATTTTGTTCTAGCTTTGTGCTTATCAAACCACCTCTTTACTACCTCCTGTTGTTATTTAAAACGTTCTCTGGCTCTAGATCTATATTCCTCTGCCTTCAAAAGATTATGTATCCTAATCGGCAAGACTTCATTATCTAATCCTCTAGATTCTTGAGCGATTATGGAAGAGGATAGCATAATATTGGGGGGGAGAATGGCCTCTTTTCCATGAACAAGGGTATATGGGGACACACCTAACGAAGTCTTGGGGGTGACCCTATCATCCCAAAGAGCATTTGGTAACGCTGAATGCCAACTTCTCTAGTTTTCTATCACAATCTTTTTTAAGATTCTAATCAGATTCTTGTTTGAATATTTAGCCAAACCATTTCCTTGTGGATAATAATTTGTGGAGTAATGCAACTTAATTCCTTTTTCATGAGAAAATGCAGTTAATCTAATAGAGGAAAAATAAGTAGCGTTATAAAAAAACTAGCACTACTACATTTTGACCAAAAATCCGACGGTGTTCATGTCGGATTTTCGACACTTCCCTGTCGCATGTACGACACTATGATTTTTTTTTAAGCGTCAAAAACTTGTCGTCGGTTATCCGACATCTCTCGAAACCGTCGGTTAAGCGACACCTCAGTTTACCGTCGGTTAAATGTAAAGCGTCGGTTAAGAGACATCTTTTCTTCGACGGTAGTGAAATTTTTTAAGAAAATAACCTTCATGCCGTCGGTTAAGTGACAAAATGTCCATCGGATAAGCGACGGCTGTCAGTTTTTTATAAAAAAATAATCTACAGTCCGTCGGTTAAGCGACATCTAGGGACTGGAAGCATCGGTTAAGAGACAATTTTAACCGTCGCTTAAGCGACGGCAGGCAATTTTTTTTTTTTTTAATAATTTTTTTTTCTAGTGGAATACTTTTCATATTCGCACCCACTATATCCACAAATGATTTTGAATGTGGACAGGTCTCGAGTATTAGGAATTATACAGTGCGATTTCTATATTAGAGTTTATAGTTAGGGTTTTTGTTTGTAAGTTAGTACTTTTATCATATATTCATAAAATTTACATATAAACACATAGAGAGATGTACCTAGGTATTCATAAAGGAGAAATGTCCTAGCCTTTGTCCAAAAAAATACTAGAAATTGCCTCCATTAGGCTACACAAAAAATGATTAATGTTCTCCACTACTGGGATACATAAAAGAGTAACGAAAAAACTAGCTCAAATGTCCATGTAACATGCAAACAAAACGTGAGGAACTAAGAGATAATGTTCAAAAATTGTAAGAAGAAACTAAAAGAAAATATTAAGGTCAAACCTGTGAAAATGCAAGATGGGCACAACTATTGATGCTTTGCACATGGGTCAAAGTCTAGGCATCGACAAAGAAAGGGATTTTCTAGTGGAGAAACGAGAATCTCCGCTTGAACCGAGGTGGTCTATTGGAATTATTCCTTACTACTTCTAGGATGAGTCACTATGGGATCTATATCCTCCATCACTGATGTTGAGGACACTACCATTGAAACAAGACCTTATGAGCTAGTGCAAACCTCAAGTCTCATTCCTTCCATAAATTTAAAAGGAGGAAGATTGACAATCATAACAATGTCTGCGTGCCAATCAATGACCACTTGAAATCTGAAGGAAAGGCCTTCGACCATGTTTTGAGTGTCATCTGCAAAAATGGGGATATCATTTCTTATATTGTAGAGAGAGTCTCTCATTGAATTATGATTCCTTTCCATTGCACTGTCATTTTTCTCTCTATTATGGCATTGATGGCAGGTGCCTCAATGACTGGAAGCATGCAAAGAATCCCTCAACATGGTTGTACCTTCATCACTGAGAACCTAATGATGTTCTTCCTGATAGTCTCCTTTCACAACTTGAGAGTTTCCTCCTCAAATGAAAAAATGAGGCTCGATATCCTTCCTTATCACACGTTGGGATGCCATTAATGTCCTTATAGTCACTATGGCTCCGACAGTGTGCTTCATTAAGATGAAATTAAACACCAAGGCGGTGAGGTGCTTCTACCTACACAGAGGGGGAGTGAAATGAAGTCTCTACAGCATTGATATGCACCATTGATCCTCTAAAGGTCACATCACGTTCATTCCAACGACATTTCCTTGAAATGAACCAATACTGGGAGGATAGTTAGGGGTTATAGATTGTAAGGATTAAAAGATAAATATTTGAAGGATTATCATAAGGGTTAAATATTATACGGTTGAGGATTGATAGTTTATAAAAGTTAGGATTATATGAGTTATAGAGGTTAATGTAAATGTTATCACAACTTTAAAACAAGACAGAAATCTTCTGTATCAAGTAAATGTCAATTTTACAGCTGAATGGAGACCCAATTCACAGGTCTACTGGGAGAAAAATAGCATTATAAAAATACAGTCTTTAGGCATCCTTGAAAGAAATGAAATAAAGTAGGTAGAAAAAACACAAGCTAAGAGAATTGTGTATATCTAAAGCTAAGAGAACAAGAACAAGAAAAACCAAAATAGGAAGATATTATCAGAAGCTCTGAAGGGAAGACTATTAAATCCCCAATTGAGAAATGAAGACTTGTCTCCCCTGCAGCTTTATAAAATCAAAAGTCAACCCACAAAATTTCTGTCCTCGAAATGCATACAATGAAAATCCAATGCCCTGGAGCACTTAAATTAGAACTATAAGAAATTTGAAAGCAGGAAGACTAGCAAACCTTGTCATCGCCCACTGCTGTGCATACAAATACGCGATCTAGACCCGCAAGATTTATTGTTTCCACAACCTTACCAGCGATGAGATAAAGTATTTAAGTGTGTAATACTTACAAGAAAATATATATCATAGTATTTCCATCAATAAAATTATTATAACAGAGCAGTCAATTGCAACAATAATATTCAAAGAAATAACTATGGAAAGGAGAACCATACCTCCCCCCTGAACATATCAAGCAAAACCTCTTTCAAATGTTTAAGTTGCTCCTTGGTGTCAAAACCTTCCCCAAGGAAGGCAAAAAAGAGCTTTGAGCCTACTTGTGGGGCCAATTTCTTGCCATAACCAAATGACTCCATTGAACTGAAATTTTCCACACCAACCTCAATCAGATCATATATGTGATGATCATATGTTCTCCCTAAAACAAGATTGTTCGGCCTCTTCTTTGAATGGGAGGAAAACTGCGGCCATGCAAGGTTACAAACAGGGATGGTGAGCACAACATCTATAATGACCAGTGCACACTTTCATAACAAATAGGGCAACGATATGATATTTCCATATAAAAAGCATGCTAAACAAAGATGAATTTAACTTGCACATAACAAGCTGCAGTATACTAAACTTTTAAGCAAGAGGTAAGAAATATTTCAATTAGAAGTCAAAGCTAAAAGTTGAAAGTTTGTCAACAAGGTCTTGGGTCAATGGTAAAGCAGGGGTCATAGTATTCTGAGATTCTCTGAACAAGGTCCAAATCCCCCAGAGACATGTTTCACCCCTTCTGGGCCTCATAGATAAGACCCACACAGCCTCCTAACAGAAGGGATCTTTGATAGTATGGTAAGCCAGCTACAGTCCAATGTTACTTCTTTCAAATTGAAGAGGTCACTTCCTGCACAAAGATATTTGTAAGCAATAAGGAGACTCATGGCAATTAGATAGACATAGCCCACAGCTACGGGATAACTAATATTCTTTCAAATTGGCCTCACTTCTTGCTTTAGGGACTGTTGCCCCTCAAAACACGTGACCATTTTGGGCATGCAAAGGAGGTGTTTCAATACTTTGCAGCATCAAAAGTTCACTACACTTAGCAAGAAAAGAGATTGGTTCTCAATATGTTTTAGATTAAGTAAATATGTCTTTGCAATAAGCCAGCTTTGCCAGACATTCCCCCAGAATACAATGAGTAAGACAAAGCTGCTAGTAATCATTGTATGGAATGGAGACTAGAACGTTGTTCTAAAATCAGAAATAACCCATTTTGTTGAAGGCTACAATCAAAGCATCAGGGGACTTTCAATAATCGGCATTAAAACTGTTGCCATTGCCGCAGCTATTTTCATACTTGCCCTTCATATTAGTAGCTCTAAATTCAAGAGGAGACAGATTGGTCAGAACTACTTACATGTTGTTAGAAGCTTGATATTTGAGGATGACTGGGCTGGAAGAGCCTTATGTAACCACTTTTAGCAATCCAGCTGTTCTGAATTCCTGAGTGGCTCATAAAGACCACCATATTCTACCACTGCTTGGATAGATGGGTAGAAAGGGTTTCTCATAAACAGATTTTTGGCTAATGAAGTTGTTAGTAAGCTGGAGAAGACACTTTGCAATGCTTAAAAGAAAATAGAATCCATGCTTTGAAGGTATCAGCAGTAAATCCATCAGTTACAACTTACAGTTCTCCCTTGTGGAAAGGTGATACCTCCATTGTATCCTTTCCTTGATCCAAGACAGATAGAGGTGTAGAAAACTATGATTTCACCCACTAGATCGAATAATTCATTCACTATATCTAACAATTAACTCACACACAAGATATGAAGTGATACAGAAGATATATTTACACATCTTAACATATGTGAGGTCTTTGGTGAACATCAATCCTAATTGCTTCAAATTTGATAGAATTGGATCCAACTCCACTTTCTAGTACCATACACACATATATCTGGATTATGTGGATAATTAACATGTGGAGCTCTGATTCGATTCAGAGGCATAAAAGTCACCCTCCCACCTTTCTCAGCAGTTAGGTATCTGATAATTCTGGTTGAGATCTCGTCTGATTCTACTACAACATGAAACAAGCTGCACATACATGCACATGAAAAACTAAAAACTAAAAATCATCTTCCACTATGTTTTATCCCAGTGAAACAGTATGAGATTTACTACTTAAACAGAAATAAATCTACAGCACATAAAAAAAAGTTCAAGTAAAGATTTATTATGCAAACTTATTTCAAGTCATTCAAACAAAATAAAAGGACTAATAAATTATATGTGAGTGCACGCATCATAGAGTAAAAGGTAAGCAATGAATCCATCAAAGTTATAACAGGATTTGTCCAGGATGTACAATGGGCTTTGTACATGTTTTTTTTCTCACGGTAGAATTTCTCACCTCTTAGATTTGAAGGATATGTTCCTGTCCCAAGTTTTTTGCAAGAAACCTTCACTAAGATGAAAAAGGAACCACAAACCAAAATTAAAAAGATCCAAAAATCCACCTTAAAACCTTTATGGAAAACATAACCAAGTTCATGTAGTAAAACACTGAAGGTGCACATCAAACTTACAGGGTTTAAAGTGAGAGTCTGAGCATAGTAGGTGGGCCAAAGAGAGAAATATCACGTGTCTGCACAAACCTGCACTCATAAGTCAACATGGTGCACGCCCGCAACCATGCCTTGTGTACGTACCAAAATTTATAAAATGATGCTTCAAAATTTTAAACACCATTTATCAATTCACAATTTTTAGTTTTAATGACTCTATTTGCTGACCCCTGAAGTCATTCTTTTTAAATAAACAAATTTTGATAGTGGTATGAAATATTAATGCATGAACTTTGACATAGAAAGCATCTACAAGGAGCTGTTGAAGTGCTTAGTTTTATTAAA
>LPNX010021864.1:0-111547 GCA_001517045.1 Pseudotsuga menziesii
TATCTCTTCAAGAATTTTTCTTTTTTTCCAATTTAAGGTTGATTTTAAAGTTTTGTTAAACAACAATATGGGATGTTTAGTCCATGGCTCTATTTTTTAAGCTAAAAAAAAAACGTGTATACTGGTATCAACACTTTTCTATTTGGGGGGTGTTTTTGGTGTTTTTTTTGCAAAAATCATCATTTTTATGGGTAGAGTTCTCGCTCATAGTATATAGTTCTCGTTTCATAGTATAAGTGGTTCCACCTCCGCCTACTCATGTTCCTCCAATTGCACCAGCACCAATACTTCCTCGATGGGTACGTTCAACATGTGAAGCAGTTGGTGATCTTGTCGGTGATCCTAGAGATCAATGTCGAACACGTTCTCAGTTTCAGCGAGCCTCTTCTCTTTTGGCTCAAGTTTCCAAGAATCATGATCTAGAAACTTTTGCAGAAGCTTCAGGAAATCCAAATTGGGATGCAGCTATGGATGAAGAATATCGTTCCTTAATGGCGAACGATACTTGGGATCTTGTTCCTCTTCCAAAAGGAAGAAAAATTGTCAGATGTAAATGGGTCTACAGAACTAAGTATGCATCAGATGGACGTGTTGAAAGACTTAAGGCAAGGTTAGTTTCCAAAGGTTTTTCCCAAGTTGAAGGGATTGACTACAATGAAACCTTTTCCCCTGTAGCAAAAATGAACTCCATCCTCCTTGTTCTTTCCCTTGCATCCTTACATAATTGGGAAGTCCATCAAATGGATGTCAACTCTACCTTCCTACATGGTGATTTACATGAGGAAATTTACATGGAAAAACCTCTTGGATATGTTCAAATAACTCTAGCCTTGTTTTTCTCCTTAAGAAATCCTTACATGTCCTGAAGCAAGCTCCTAGAGCTTGGTATGTCAAAATGGATAGCTTTCTCCTTGACACTGGTTTTTCTAGATGCCATTATGACCCCAATGTCTATACCAAAAAAGTAGGAAACCATCTCATCATACTTGTTCTTTATGTTGATGATCCTATCCTTACTGGTAGTGACCCTAAACTTATAACCCATGTGAAATCCAGTCTTAAGCAAAATTTTGAATTATAACAATAAAATACTAAAAATTAGTCCTAAACCAATTGTATTAAATTATGAATTCAAATCAAGAAATGTTTGCAGGGGAATGATAATTAGCTTACCTCATCAACATCACTATGAAATCCCATTTTAATCCATGATTTGACAATTGGTTCAATGGAGGTGGCTATAGTTGACATTGTCTGTGTCAGCCCATTTATGCAATCCATTACATGTTTATAGTTCTGATCACTATCACTTTGAAAAGATGTAGATATGTTAACTAGTTGGGTTTTATCAGCTTCATTAGATGGAAATGATCTTTTTGTTGGATTTTTTTATATAAGCTTGGGTTTAGAATTTTCTATATCACATATTAAATGTCGGCCAGCCATTTCACTTGTATCAATTTCTAATCTAATAGGATCTTGAACCTACAAATCATTATCAACACATAACATAACATAACATAACATCTAATTTCAGTGAAGGCTAATGTAAAACCTTATAAAACCTATTACAAAGGTCATTATAATATATATAACAAATTACAAGGATTTATAGGTAATTATACATAAAACCGATAAGCCATAATAAGGATAAAAGTATTAAAGAGTTTCGTAACTAATTATATAGTTCTCTTTAATTAATCTAAACAATTTTCATTTTAAAACATATTAAGAACTTAAGTCTATACATAGTATATAGGTATATGCACAGGTTAAAGTCTCACAGAAATAACTTCAAACTAGAACCTTTAAGTAAACCACAATGTTCAGATCCAAAATCTACATTATATTAATATATGTTTCTAGGATCGAGTTATAACATTATGATATAACCCTAGATACAGTAGGATAAACAAAACTTTAAATAAAAGTAATAATTGAGCTAGGTCTATAGATCGATTTCAGGTTAGGATTATTTCCATAAAAAAATTCTTTATAAAGGAGACATGTCCAGTCTCTTATAAAACCATTATTTTGGAATACCAAATTGAGATTATCGACAGGCTACAACGCTAGTTACAGGTTGTAAACCATTTTGGTATTATCATATGTAATGTTTCATCACAGATTAAAGACGTGGCAGCCTTAGGGATTAATCACTTAAAATAAAATAGATCATCATTTCTGACGTTTTGACAGTGGCCTCACGGCCCAAACCATTTTCTCTAGTAGCAGAATAGTGGCATCATGACCTAAGAACTGTTAATATATCCATTACAATTTTACCCAAAGCTTCACGGCCTACTAAATAAAGAAAACAAATATTGTAAAATCAAGATAGTTTTCATTACTACAAAGGCCTCATGGGATACATCGTTTTCCATTTATAAAAACCTTAAAACTAAAATAATAAATAGAAGTGGCTCGTTAGCCTATCCCAAAAAACTAATACGATGGCTAAAGGCCTCATGGCCACTTTACATTTCTTTAAATACAAATAATTAAACTGTAAAAGAATCCATACAGGATTCAAAACTGAACATGTAAAACCCTCACAGGTCTCTACAAACCATCAAAACCATTGCTTAAATTACATAACAGTAATTATCTGTGGAAGTGGCCTTATGCCCCTTTTCTCAAAACAAGCACGAACATATACAGGCTTCACGACCACATTATGTATAAGCATTTACAAAACTATAGAAAAATGAAAAACGAGACTGATAATAAAAATAAAGAGCATCTATTGCAAATTTGTACAAATCGGCAATATTATTATTAATAAAAAAATGAAGTTATAAACATGGTGTTATATAAATCCCTCACGGGTTCTTGCAAACACCTTTACAGTATCAAAATGACAAGTAGAAGAATTTCCTTAGATACACTGTAAACACAAGGTGTGAATGTGGCATAGTCGATATGACTCCAAAAACCACGGTAATCCCATATGCTATCAAGTTCACGACTTTACCAAAGAGAAGACACAGAGATGAAGCCCCAAATATGTGGGGAAAACACATAACAAGTCACAAATATTTAACCATAGATCCATGAAGTGCAAGGACACAAGTCTTACCGGGTTGTAAAACCCTCTCGGCTAGCATCCAACCAAAACCCTTGTCGTTGTAGAGAATCGTTGGGATGTTTCCTGCACATACGATTTCAGGGTAAAATGAACGATATATAAACTATTCCTTAACAAAAGAAAAACAATATTGCATTTTGCAGAAGGAAATGTTTACTTATCTCTGTTTTCAAAACCATCACCAAAGCAACACAAATTTCATAGTTTCAAGGGTTTAGAACCTCAGGAGCAAGCGGTTCGTTTGCAGATAGATTTAACAGGTGTTGAGGACCTAGAATCTCAGCTCCTCCACCTTTATTTTTAAACCATAAATCCAATCAGTCGAGCAGCTAGAGTCTGCATATGTCAAATGAAGAATAATTAAAAAGAACAAACACTTTCACCGAGGTGCCATAAACCCTAGGGTTTTTCTATATGACTTTTGGCCGGCAGCTAGTATAAATACGACCTCCACATGGCCTGCATGTGCGAACATTAAATCCACAATTCTTGCAAATCTTCTCAATCTCCTTATTTTTCAAATTTAAATCAACCATCGTATCATTCAAGAATCTAGGCTCTTTTATATAGTTCCCTCATGATGGTATATGACAAGGTATATAGTATGGTGGGGTAACATTAGTGTAAATTTTATTTTAGAAATTGGTTATATTTCTAACCCTTGGTGTCCCATCTTTTTCCTAGGATGTGAATGCTTTGTAACTTAGGATATTGTTTTTTGTAGTAAGATAACTTAACTATGATCTCGTACACCTGCATAAAAATAAACATAGGTACTTGCATTAGCCTTATAGGCTAAGTAAGACATGCGACCTTTTTCCTTCCTAGCTCTTAGGTAAGACCAAAAATTGGAAAATGAAAACGGATTTTATGATTTCACAAACAAAAGTAGTATTAACAACAAGATAGTATCATCTAGAATACATGACGATGTATCCTAATATTGTCATAAAAATAATTATGCTGGTGGAAAATGCTAAACACACATCTCGTGGATTGATCTTCCTAGGAATATATAAAGTTACATAGAGTAAATAAATAAATAAAAATTATTCATGAAATTTAGGGATGTTACAAGTGGTATCAAAGCGAGTTTCCAAACACTAGGCCTAATTGGCTCACTCGTATACAAAACCAAAAAGCATACTGATTATGTTTTACATTTATTTTTATACATAAATATAAAATTTGTTTTGCAGGAAAATGGAAGGTGTTGAAGCATCTGCTGAAAATGGGTCTCAACACAACAATACAGACGACATTTATGTAGAACTAAATAATCCACCTTCAGAGTTACTACAATCACTTAAAGAGTTGAAAAATGAAATACAAACTGTAAAAATAGATAATGAAAGAATTCTAGAACTGAATCATATTTTATTAGACAAAATACATAACTGAGGAAAAGATAAAAGAAATGTTTATGAAACTGATTCTGAAACAGTGTCCTACAAACATAAGGGAAAGAAAGAAAAATATTCTGATAGTGAATCTTCTACAGAATTTAATGCAAGGACGCATAGGGGAAAGTATAAATACACAAGTGAAAGTAGTGAAAGCGACCTTAAACCTAGAAAAAGGAAGTATAAACCTTATCATGAAGAAATTTCTGGGGAATTTAAAAAGATAAAACCTTCCATGTTTAATAGAGAAGTATAAAAAGGTGAAGAAACCGAGGCTTCGTTTTCAGGAATGAAGAAATATTTCCAGATTTATAACTATTCTAACAGACTGAAATCTCGAATGGCTATTTACAACCTCACGGGAAAAGCTGATATCTAGTGGTAGGACATAAAAAGAGTAAAAAACCTTAAGGAGAAGTATCTAACCTGGAGATTCTTTAAAAAGTATTTTAAAAGAAAGTTTTTATCTAAATAGTACTATGAGGACAGAGCTAAGGAATTCTATGAACTAAAACTGGGTTCAATGTCAATGAAAGAATTAAGTAGCAAATTTCTAAGTCTGTTAATATATGTACTTTATATAATTGACGAAAAACCTAAAATACAAATATTTTTAAGTTGTCTACCCACTATCTTCAAGGACATAATTGAGTTTGATAACCCAAATACCCTTGAAGAGGCAATGAGAAAGGTTGATTTCTATTATGAACAGAGTAAAAAGAGAAAAAACTTACCTAATTGGAAGAATAAAAGAACAAATAACTTTCATCAAAAGAGAAAGGGATTTAAGTCAAATAAGAGTTTTGGAAATAATTCCTAGAAATTCTCCAGAAATAATTATCAAGTAAAAGATTTTAAAAATAAGACACATCAAAATAGTACAGCACCAAAAGGTAGGGATATGCCTAACAATTTTGTTAAAAATAATGAACATAAGGAACGTGTAAAGTGCTGGGAATGTCAAAGACTGCATTATGCCAAGTATTGTCCAAACAGAAAGGGGAACTTCAGTAATGTGCATACCATTCAGGAAGAGGAAACAATTGGAGATGTGGCGAATGAAATGCCCAGATAAATGCATCCTTGGAGAACCGACAAACAGATCATCAGGAAGTGCAAGGTATGATAAAAAAACCAGTCTGTTTCCATTCTATTAGATCCAGGTGCTAGTTTAAGTTATGTGTCACCTAGCATAGTGGAAAAGTGCAATTTATCTATGAAAAAGTTTGAAAATTATTGGCTTGTCTAATTAGCTACAGGAATTAAAAGGAAAGTGGTTAATTATGTTGAAAACTATAATTTGCTTATGACTCAATTTGAAACTCAATTCAAGTTAAATGTGTTACCGTTAGGATCTTATGATATCCTAATAGGTATGGATTGGCTGGAAAGATATCAAGTCATTTTAAATTGCTTTCAAAAAAAAAAATCTTGTTTGAATCATAAAGGAGAAAGGATTACAGTCACAGGAATACCTAGGAAACTTTTTGTTAGACAAATCTCAGCCTTACAAATGAAAAATGTTGTAAGAAAAGGTTGTAAAGTATTTGTTGTACACGTAATAAATAATGAAGAAATTGGTAAAGAAGATAAGCCAAGATTCGATGATATTCCAATCCTATAAGATTTCTCGAATGTCTTCTCGAAAGAAATTCTAGGATTACCTCCAAAAGGAGATTTGGATTTTACGATCGAATTAGTACTAGGATTTGTATCTAGTTCAAAGGATCCTTATCGAATGCATATTTTAGAACTTAACGAATTAAAATTACAATTGCAAGAATTAATAGACAAAAACCATGTAAGACCAAGTGTATCCCCTTGGGGAATGTCTGTCCTTTTCTTTAAGAAGAAAGACGGTACATTACATCTATGTATAGACTACCATCAACTGAATAAAATGACAATTAAAAATAGGTATCCTCTGCCCCGCATCGATGATCAATTTGATCAAATACACGGAGCGACGATATTTTCAAAAAGAGACTTGAGATCTAGAGATCATCAAGTTAGATTTAAAGACAAAGATATCTTTAAGACTTCTTTTAGAACTAGATACAGACACTATGAGTTTGTGGTTATACCCTTTGGGATAACAAATGCTCCAACAACCTTTATGTGCTTAATGAATAGTGTCCTAAGTAAAGACTTAGATAAATTTGTAGTCATATTTACAGATGACATATTAATTTATTCTAATACAAAAGAAGAACACGACGAAAACTTGCAGATAATACTACAAGTTTTAAGAGAACATAAACTATATGCTAAGTTCAGTAAATGTGAATTTTAAAAAGATAAGATACAATATCTAGGGCACGTGATATCCAAAGAAGGAATATCGGTAGACCCAGATAAGATAAAAGCAATAATTGATTGGTATGTTCCCAAGGACATAACTGATGTACGATCCTTTATCGGAATAACGGGTTATTATAAGAAATTTATAGAAGGATTTTTGAAAATCACAAATCCTATAACATCATTACAGAAAAAGGGCAAGAGATTTGTTTGGGATAAAAAATGCGAATAAAGTTTTAATAAATTAAAAGGATTATTATCCACTGGACCCATTTGAAAAATATAATATCTAGACAAATATTTCATTGTATGCACTGATGCATGCAATGAAGGTTTGGGTGGAGTACTGACTCAAGAAGGTCACATAATTTCTTATGATTCGAGAAAGTTAAAAACACATGAAAATAATTATGCAACTTTTGACTTAGAGTTGGTTGCCAATGATCCATGCTTTAAAAATGTGGCGCCATCATCTAATAGGTAAAAGGTTTTTGCTAATGTGTGATAACATAAGCTTAAAATATATGTTGATCAACAAAATCTAAATGCAAGGAAAAAGCTAGATGGTTAGTTTTCATTAGCGACTATGATTTTGAAATCAAACACATTAAAGGAAAGGAAAGTAAAGTGGATGATGCCTTAAGAAGAAATGCAATAACAAGTTTTATAGTTGCCATTAGCAGTTATACAACAGAATTAGAGGATAAATTGGAAAAAGGAATAAAACTAGACACAGAATACAGAATTTAAAAGAAAAAGTAACTCGGAATGTATCTAAAAATGTAAATACAGACTACAGTTTAAATGAAAAAGGCTTAATGTTGTATAAAATCAGACTTTATGTGTTTAACATACCAGAAGTTAAACTGTTGATTTTGAATGAACTACACAAAAGTCCTTATTTCGGGCATTCGAGGTATCAAAAGATGATATCAATGTTGAGAAAGGAGTACTTCTGGACTAATATGAAGAATGAAGTTACTGAATTTTTAGCTAGGTGTATAGAATGTCAGCAATTTAAAGTTGAGCACCAACACCCAGCAGGTCTTCTCCAACCATTATCAATTCCAAATTAGAAATGGAAAGTTACCAGTCTTGATTTTATAACTGGTTTGCCTAAAAATAAAATACAAAATGATTCAATAATGGTAGGTGTGGATAAACTAAGTAAGGAAACACACTTTATACCGGTTAAAACAACTCATACTGGATGCTAATATTGCTGACATTTTTATGAAATAAATCTTTTGTTTGCATGGAATTTTGAAGGTTATAATTTCTGAATAGATCCTAAGTTTACTGGTAATTTTTGGAAATCTTTATTTAAAGGACTAGATACTAAGTTCAATTTCAGTACTTCTTATCATACGTAAACAGATGGACAAACAAAAAGAGTCAATCAAGTACTAGAAGATATGTTACGACTGTATGTTAGAGACTATCCCAAGAAGTGGGAAGATTATTTGCACTTAGTTGAATTTGCATATAATAATCATTATCAAGCTTCAACAAATATTAGTCCTTTTGAAATATTATATGGTAGAAAATGTAGCACTCCTATTACATGAGGTAATCCAATTGATAGCTTGATGTTAATCCAATTGACAGCTTGATGTTAGGACCTAACTTGTTAAAAGAACTGGACCTAACAGTGAAACAGGTACAAAGGAATTTGAAAAATGCTCAGGACAGATAAAAGAGTCATGCCGACCTTAAAAGAACTTTGAAATATTTCCAAGTAGGTGAGCATGTATTTGTTAAGGTAGGGCTAGAAAGAGATCCTTTAAGTTAGGGAGATGAGATAAATTATCACCCAGGTATTGTGGACCATTCAAAAAATTGACAAGAGTGGGGTCAATGGCATATCAGTTAGCTTTTCCACCAAATAGTAGAATACATAATGTCTTTCACATTTCTATTTTGAAAAAGTATGTACACAATGCTACTCATGTGATCGACTAGAAAGTGAATTAGGTAGAACCATAATGATATTTTCAGGTGGAACCAAACTGTATTCTCAACAACAGGGAAATTTTTCTCTGGAATCACACCATTGGACAAGTAAATGTGCAATAGAAATACCTCAATCTAGATGAAGAAACCTAGGAATTGGAGAATAATATGCAGGTAGCATATCCAAATTTGTTCCAAGAAGGCTATGAGTAAACTTAAACAACATAGAGGACGATGTTGAACTTAAGGGGGGGTGTTTGTAACACACCTAGAATTAAAAAATAATTATTTATTATTTATTTCAGAAAAAAACATTATGTTGAATTTATTGTAAAGTTTTATGACCAAGTTGGTCAAGGATGACTGTAATTGGAGAATTATTTATTTTAATAATTAAATAGAAGATACACCTATCCAAAGGAGACTATTGAATGAGTGTTCATTGACCCACTAGGAGGAATGAGCAGTTGTAGAAGGTTGGTTGACAACTGGAATCACTAGCATTCACTTTCTAGTTTTTGCAGGAAGCATAATCCCTAAAATTGTCGTCATCTTCCCTAAGAGGGGGACCTGAGCTGGTGGCTCATTTAATTCCAAAACTGGCCCAAAGACCTAGAAAATATTCTAAATACCATCAAATTGAGCAGGAGGCTCAATACTCATTTTGTTACAAGTGAATGTACATTGTGACTTGCTGCAAACTGAAAAGTCAAGAACACAAGGAATTTGATGAAGGAATAACTAAAGTGGAATTGTTGAGTTAAGTCTGCTACTAAGTGCTATGTTATAGCAAGTTGTTGTGTGGGCTATTATTCAGTGATATTCATCCTAGTGGTTCAGTGAACAGGCTCGAGGGTCCTAAGCAAGTAATCTTGGTTGCTTCAGGAGAAGGTTGGGTGGAACAATCTCCATTTGGGTGTTTTCCCCTTATGCACATTATCTAGGTTCTAACATTGTTATTTAATTGTGATTTATTTCTATGTCTATATTTTTGGAATTATTCTCAGTAACTGCAACTCTTACATTGATAGTTTATTTTCTATGATTTGTACTTCCTATCTGAAAATTGTTTATAGATGGGTTAGTAGCTATAGAGTTATTGAAAATTAGTCTTTGTTGTTCTACAAGAAGAAACTTGAAATTAATCTAAGTTTTTCTATTAATTTAGTCTTAGCTTAAACGATGCTATTTACTTCTCTTGATATTCTTAACTATAAGCTCTTCTATCCCAGTTCTTCTTAATCTATGTTTTTTGATAGTATTAGTGGTAATTCTCTATTAGTTTGGGTTTCAAAAGAACATAACATCTATTTTCAGTGAAGACTAATGTAAAACCTTATAAAACCTATTACAAAGTTTATTAAAATATATATAACAAATTACAGATATTTATAAGTAATTATACATAAAATCGATAAGCCATAATAAGGATAAAACACTTAAAGAGTTTCATAGCTAATTATATAGTTCTCTTTAATTAAAATAAACCGTTTTCATTTTAAAACATATCAAGAACTTAAGTCTATACATAGTATATAGGTATATTCACAGGTTAAAGTCTCACAAAAATAACCTCAAACTGGAACCTTTAAGTAAACCACAATGTTCAGATCCAAACTCTACATTCTATTGAGATATGTTTCTAGGGTTGAGTTCTAGCCTTATGATAAAACCCTAGATATAGTAGGATAAACAAAACTTTAAATAAAATCAATCATTGAGTTAGGTTTACAGATTGATTTTAGGTCAGGGTTCTTTCAAAAAAAAATTCTTTATAAAGGAGACATGATCAGTCTCTTATAAAACCATTATTTTGGAATACCAAATTGAGATTATCGACAGGCTGGAGCGCTAGTTACAGGCTGTAAATCGGTTTGGATATTATCGTCTGTAATGTTTCATTCACAGATTAAAGATGCGACAGCCTTAGGGATTAATCACTTAAAATAAAATAGATCATCCTTTTTTATGTTTTGACACTAGCCTCACGACCCAAACCATTTTCTCTAGTAGTAGAATAGTGGCCTCACATCCTAAGAACTGTAAACATATCCATTACAATTTTACCCAAAGCTTCATGGCCTACTATTTGAAGAAAACAAATATTGTAAAATCAAGATAGTTTTCATTACTACAAAGGCCTCATGGGATACATCTTTTTCCATTTATAAAAACCTTAAAACTAAAATAATAAACAGAAGTAGCCATTGGTAGTGGCTCATTGGCCGATCCCAAAAAAAAAAGTATGACAGGGTAAAGGCTTCACAGTCGCTTTATATTTATTTAAATACAAATAATGAAACTGTAAATAAAATCCAAACATGATTCAAAACTGAAAAATGTAAAACCCTCATGAGTCTCTACAAACCATCAAAACCATTTGTTAAATTAAATAACAGTAATTATATATGACAGTGGCCTTATGCCCCTTTTTGTCAAAACAAGCACAAAAATATATAGGACTGATAAAATATGCAAAACATGACTGATAATAAAAATAGAGAGCATCTATTGTAAATTTGTACAGAGCGGCAATATTATTATTAATAAACAAACAAAGTACAGTATTTCTAAAGTAAACATTACGTTATATAAATCCCTCACGGGTTCTTGCAAACACCTTTACAAAATCAAAATGACAAGTAGAATAAATACCTTAGATACACCATAAACACAAGGTGTGAATGTGGCATAGTCGATATGAATCCATAAACCACGGTAATCGCATATCCTATCAAGTTTACAGGTTTACCAAAGAGAAGACACATAGATGAAGCCACAAATCTATGAGGAAAACACATAACAAGTCACAAATTTTAACCACAGAGCCATGAAGGGAAAGGCCACAAGTCTTACCGGGTTGTAAAACCTTCTCGGGAAGGATCCAACCAAAACCCTTGTCGTTGCAGATAATCATTGGGATATTTCCTGCACATACGATTTTAGGGTCAAAACAATGATATATAAACTATTCCCTAACAAAAGAAAAAGAACATTGCATTTTGCAGAAGGAAATGTTTACCTATATCTATTTTCAAAACCACCACCAAAGTAACACAAGTGTCATAGTTTCGAGGGTTTAGAACCTCATCAACAAGAGGTCCATTTGTAGACAGAGTTAACAGGTGTCGAGGGACGAGAATCTCGGCTCCACCTTTTGTTTTAACCATAAATCCATCTAGTCGAACAACGAGAGTCTACATATGTCAAATGAAGAATAATGAAAAACCAAAACAAACACTTTCATCGAGGCGCCATAAAACCTAGGGTTTTTCTTTATGAATTTTGGCCGCCAGCTAGTATAACTACGACCTCCACATGGCCTGCATGTGGCAACATTAAATCCACAACGCTTGCAAATCTTCTCAATCTCCTTAGTTTTCAAATTTAAATCAACCATCATATCATTTAGGAATCTAGGCACTTTTATATAGTTCCCTCGCGATGGTATATGAAAAGGTATATAGTATGGTGTGGTAAAATTAGTATAAAGTTTATTTTAGAAATTGGTTAGTTTTCCAACCTTGGTGTCCCATATTTTTCCTAGGATGTGAATGCTTTGTATCTTAGGATATTGTTTTCTATAGCAAGTGAACTTAACTATGATCTCGTACACCTGCATAAAAAGAAACATAGGTACTTGTGTTAGCCTTATAGGCTAAGCAAGACATGTGACATGTTTCCTTCCTAGCTCTTAGGTAAAATGAAAACATATTTTACAATTTTGCGAACAAAAGTAGTATTATCTAGAATACATGACGATGTATCGTAATATTTTTCGTAAAAATAATTATGCTGATGGAAAACACTAGACACACATCTCATGGATTGATCTTCATACAAATATATAAAGTCACATAGAGTAAATGATTTTTTTTATTCATGAAATTTAGGGATGTTACATCAGAGCGCAAGTTATAATATCCAATAGATATCCGCACATTACAACACTTCCCTTTACAAGGTAAGGTGTCCCCTTTAGCAATCATGACTTCAAAGATGGAGCAAGGATGGACAAAACAATCAGCCTATTTGGTGATCCAAGGGTCAATGAAGTTATGAGTGCTACCAAAATCAATGAGTATTGTAAGAGGGATAATCTTGAAGAAACCCTTGACCCGCATGGTATTTTGGGTGGTGAATCTAGCTAATGCATGAAGACATATCTCTGGATGGTCATCCTGAGTAGGAGGGTTAACAGGAAGCTGTTGAATGTTTTCCTCATCATCTAATGGATCCCGAGCATCATTAGAATTTTTAGGTGTAGGTGGAGAATCCACATCCAAGTGATAGAGATTTTTCTCAACACATCAATGTCCTTGGGTGAATTTCTCATCGCAATTATAAAAAAGTCATTTTTCTCTATGTTCTCATATGACGACTTAATACAAATGCTTGATAGGAGTGGTTTTAGGAGCTAGGGTGATTGGATGTCTTTAGGGAAACATATTTTTGAATGGAAAAAGTGGATTTGTATCGTTGTTGAGCTCTAATATTTTCCTCCTCCATCTTATCCAACCTTATAGATTTGATCATTGTGTTGGGACAAAACATTTTAACCTCATATCAAATTGCATCCTTGAGACCACTGATAAAACAAATCCTATAGAATGCATCAGAAAATCATTTTGTGTGATTGGCTAGTTTCTCAAATTTTGTATGATACTCCTTCATAGTGCTAGTTTGACGAAGTTTAGTGAGTTCTCATGTCAAGTCATAAAAATCACTAGGGCCAAATCGTTTCAAAAGGAGTTGGCAAAAATATGTCCATTTTGGCTCTTCATGAACCCTGATGTACATACGGAGCCATTGAATGGCTTCATATTGTAAATGATGGATGAAAGTGGGAATTTTTTGACATCAAAAGTGTTATGTAGACTAAAATATTCTTCTTCCATGTATATCCATCCAGTTGGATCATCACCATTGAAGCGAGGAAAATCAACCTTCATCCCATGAAAATTGATGGAAGAAGAGAACCCAGTGTCTGCAGAAGACTCGGGATGCCATCTATTGTTCATGGTTGAATGCTAAATATAGAGGCCGAGAAATTTTCCATCCTAATATTGAAGTTTGGTTTTGAGGGCGGCTAGTTCGTCTTCTATTTGTTTATTTTTTTCGGCGCGGGTGATAACCATAACTAGGAGTTTTTTTTCGGAAATGGGTAGAAAAAAAAAACATAAACGTTTTTACAAAAAGATGATTTGGAGTTGGAAAAAACTCTAGTGGGTAATTGGGGTTTGACTAGGTTTTGGACACTTTCAGAGAGACAGGGAAGCATAAAATGAGAATTTAAGAAGCAGGGTGAAAGAATGGGAAAAAATTTCAAAGAGAGACAAGGAACCAAAATTATGAAAAGAACGCTATGACAAAATTTGAAGGTGATTGGGTGAGAATCGAAAATGTTATGTAAAACCCTAAAAATAGAAAAATGTGGGATATTGGGATTTGGGAAGTGGAATTTGGGATAGGTTCTTCAAGGAAGGTAATATGCATAATTGAATTACAAGGTTTTTAGTGCATTTTCAAAGGAAACAGAGCTAAAACAAAGATTCAATCTGTGGAAGCTCTGGACAGATGCAATCTGCGCTTTACAACTGGAAATAGATATGAACCCCTAGTATGTTTGGCTTCCTACAGGTTCAGGGGATTCACTCAGCCACCAATATTTTCTAATGACCTGTGTATTGGGGTAGTAACCCTCACTCCACAGCTCAGGTAAAAGTGATAATCGCTTTTCCGCAAACGACAACTCTTGGTTTACCTCACAGGTGGGAATTAGTCAATTAGGTAGGGGTCACTTCCCTTTTCACTTGGAAGGTCCTCTCAATGGCCAGCTACTTCGGGGTTCATGTGGTACTCCTCACAATGAGTTTTAGGGAATTTCCCAATTACTTCCCATAGTTAAGCAAATAGGGTTTATTCCCTTATCTAAACTTGCAATTGAAATGAACAATACATATGCAAAGAAGAAGCACTACCCAATTATCATAGCGTTGGGAAGCACTGTAAAAGAAAAAAAATAGAACAAATTCCACCTAGCGAGCCCAAGAAAGTGCTCTAATGCCATATGTGGGAAACCTACTGCAATAAATAATGAAAATGCACGATATAATAGAAATGGAAGAGCACATAAAGTATTTTATTGATTGCAGGACACTTCAAGGGGTCAACCTCCTTTTGAGCAGCTCAATACAAACAACCCATGGCTTCATTCATTAGCCTCAACACGTACTTATATAATAATTCTAATCTAAACAACTATTACTCACCATGAATGTGGGATAATACAATATACTTATGGGATGACTTACAAAGCATATGCGTCCAACAAAAATATAATAATGAAGTAAAGAGAAGGGTTGACATGGGTTCCTAACAAAAGTTGGCAGAATCTAACCAGAATCGGTATAAAGGCATTCCTGGGGTATATATGGCAAGTATTGACCAAGTGGTGCAAGTGGATGCCAACTATATAAGCTAGTACATAGGAAATTAACTAAAACTGATTAATTATTGTTATCTTAAGTATTGAGTGGGTTTATAATATTCTAACAGTGTGTGTGTGTGTCCCCTCCTCACTCCCACTCTCATAAACTCTCTCCACCTTCTCTATACCTCCCTCACTATCCTTCCATCCATCACTCTCTCTCTATTGCTCACCCCTCCCCCTCTCTCTCCCAAACAATCTCTCTCTCTCTATGTGTGTGTGTATGTGTGGCCCCCTCTCTCACAAACTCCCTCTATGTATTCCTCTCTATCCATCTTATATTTACCTCCCTCACTATTCCTCCCTCTATCACTCTCTCCCTCCCTTCTCCCTTAATCACTAGCCCTTTGTTCCTTTATCTCTCTCCCCTAACCTCTCTCTCTCTCAAATTTTATCCCTCCATCCCTATCTCTTTTCACCTTCCCTCTTCATGCTTCTCTCTCACACAACCTCCCTCTCTCTCCATCGCTCACCCCTACACCCTCTGTCTTTGATACCATCTCTCTCTGCCTTTCTCTAGATATCCATATGCATGTGCATCCCTCCCCTCTCTTGCTATCCCTACCCTCAATGCCCCCCCCCCCCCCCACCACAACACCTTCTATCCCTCCCTCACTATATCTTTCCTTCACTCTATCTCCATCCCTCCCTCACTCCCCATCCTCACTCTATATCTTATTCTCTCTCACACTCTCTCTACATCATTATCTCTCTCTATATATATTATACTCCCTTCCTCTATGTTTACAACTTATCCCTTATCCTCAACCCCCTACCTCATTACGAACCTTTTTTTTATCACGTCTCATTCCCCTCTCTTAAATCCCCCCTCCTTCTACCTCTCTCCTCCAACAAACCCTATTCCTCCTCTAATCCTCCATATCCACCTTTCCATTCATCAATCCTCTTGTTAGCACCCAGTAATTTTCCTATGGTTGCGGTAGGAAGTCACATGGGTAACCATTTCAAACCAGCTTTAGACTGCATTCTAGCCAATGCAATTAGAAAGGGCTCTCTCATTTTCACAATGGCATTCACATGACTAATGGATTTAAACAAGCATGCAAAAGGCTAGATTTCTGTTGGTAACATAGTGGTTTGTAAATTAAAATCTTGAATGACAGACAAATAATAAAACCATTGGGCGATGGAGTCACAGTCTGAAACACTTAAGGACGTTACAGTAGATGAAGAAGAATGAATTTCTCTTATGTATTATGAGGAAAACTAAGCGCAACATTTTGTTAAATATCTTTAAGCGGTGGTAGGGGAAAAGGGGAAAATCCCAACACGACAAGGGGCACCTATCGATGGATGAATCCCTTGCAACACCTTTAGTAGAATAACATAATGAGGGAAATGACATATATGGAGCATCTAACTGTGGATGAATTCCATAAAAACCATTACAAACACATAACGAATGCTACATCTGATGAAAAGAGAGCTTAAAGAGACAAATTCTTCTCGTACAACTGGAAATCATTTTTGCTGAAAATAGTACATATGAAAAATGGCATAACAGAGAACGCAAACTAAATACAGACACCATGATGAATCTGATGACCGCATAGAATCATTTTCATTACTACTCCCAAAAAATTTCGCAGAGCTACAATACCGGCGTTGAGGCCTAGAAAATGAAATTCAATCCAACCTCCATCCTCCTCTAAGGAGGTTATATTTATAATGTAAATTACCCCCCAGGATACGCCCTGAAACAAGGTATCAAGTTAGTTACAAAATGGGGATCAAATCCCAAATCATTATGATGGATCATAACAAACTACCTCGGGTGGAAGATTCACCATGATTTACTACCAAAATAGGCAATACAAAGTGATGGGAATGTTTGATCAAAAGGCACTGTGGCATCTAGATGAAGGAACACTTGCTTTAACAGTGACGCTTCTATAACAGTTTATCCCTTCCATGCATTCCCCCCTATCGTAGCTACTGAATTGGCTCCATAACCTCTTCTGGTTTTGAGCTTTATGTTCATTTTTTGTTCGATGGCATGTTCTTCCTATGTTCACAACTAGCGTGAAGGTTTATGTCCCTTCTATGTTTGGATCCCCGCTCGGTAATTCTGTCTCCTGGAAACACTTTCATTTGCGGATTCGTGGGAGAACTGCCCCATTTTTCGACAGTAACAAGCCCTTGATGGGCTTGTTATTATTGTGCTTCTATTTCTCCCAAGAGAAAGGTCCTCCTACAGGTCATAACAATGTGACACCTCCTTGTGTTCACCATCACACTAGATAAAGTTGGAAAGTGGAATCCATGACAATGATGATGAAGGCCTTTGATCCACCCTCCTCCTGTACTAGCATTCACTCTAACTGACTGCCCCTAGAAACAAATACTACACATTGTGATTATGGGGATAATGACCACATTCAGAGGCTTCGGGGAGATACCCATCTGACTGGAGACCCTAAGCACTACTTCCGTAGGGGTGTTTCATTTTATTCGAAAAACATTGTCCTCACCATCCTCAGAAGGTCGTTGTAATGTGATGAACATCCTTCCATCGACCTTATTGGCATTAGAAAACTTTTCTAATGTAATGAACATCTTTACCATGATGGTTGGAGCCCTCTTAGCATGAAAACCCAGGAATAGAAGAATTTTGGAGTGGCACCCATCGGCTAATAGAAAACCTCGAAAAACAGGTTTCTCAAGGAGGAAGTCCATCATGTAAATCCTCTCAAAAACTCTCAGGATTCTTGGCCAAGTAACATTCAGATACCTACAATCCTCTTTCAACATTTACCCGGTCTATACCTTCGAACAGCTCCAACTGTGGTGCTTATAAAGGGCTGGGTTGGTCGAACTCAACAATGGCCCCGTCACACTTTCACACATGCCATCATCGAGTAGCATTATGACAACACACATGATCATGTGGGTTCTGAATCCAATCCTAGTGCAAAGGTACCAATCGAGACGCCCATTTTTGTTACGATGTCATGCTATCAACTACAAAAGTGACCTTTGGCTTCAATCCTCATCAACCCAAAGTTATCCCATGGAATTTGGACTACACAATTGGTGTTCATCAACCTCTCCTGGTGATAGTATCAGTATGTCCTTTCTCTCTATGCCTCTGTTTCCTTATCCTAATCCATGTGAGGGCCATACTTATCTTTTGTTGTTTGATCATTAGGGTACCCCCAATTATCATATGCATGAGGCAGTAACCTTTGGATTTCAGGAAGTGATCTACATAGTGCATTGGATTTATATTCGTAGATCCATTTAAATGGTGTATGGACCTTCGATTACCTGTCACCTCTTCCCTTTACGTACTCACCCCCAAAACGTCGCTTCTTAGCATCTAGGATGAGAAAAACATCTTTCAACCGTGGATCTTCGTTTTTGTCTTCGTAGTGGCCCATAAAATGGGTGGTACATATGCAATCCTACATCTTTTTCCCTCGATTATTTATCATACAACTTTCAATCAAGCATAATCATTTGCATCCCTTTGATCAAAAGGGTCTTCAATCTCTACCATTCATTTTTAACAGGTGCACCGTACTTCGCAAATCTTGAGGGTGATTTTCTCTGCGCATGTTCAATCGGCGGAATTACTGTCTGTCGTAGATCTCTCCTCAACTCAATATTCACTATTGATACTTGTACCCACCTCTATTTTGCAACCGCTTTCCTCCTCGTTTCCCTTGGAATCCTTGGACAGAGAAATAGACCCTAGCCATAGATCTTCTCTATGCTAGATCTCAATTGTTCAAATATGTGACCCCTACCCTGCTTCACGATCTGTCGGCTACTTAACCTTCGCGCATGTCCCTATTGCAAAACCGACTAGGGTCATCGATTAATTAACCCTCCATATCTCTGTCGTTGAGGGTGTGAGGCGTTACTCTATTTTGCATCGTCTCATTCCCTTATCCTTTATGCACATTCTCTTTGCAAAAATATCAGGGACCATTGATTGGATCCTTTCTAGATAGTGTCCATTCAAAAGAGTGGGGCCTTCCGACACTTTGCGACCATCCTCCATCTTAACTATTGTGCCAGTTGGGGTGGTGAAAAGACTCTCCTCTGTAGATCTTTCTCATCAAGGATCCCGGTCATTTAAGATGTGTAGTCCCTCCTGGGCATCACAACATCGACACACCCTTAATCTCTCTGGTGTCTTTCGCTACGCAAACCCTTCATAACTGTCGATCTATGCTATCAGCTCATACAATGATTGATTTTTCTCATTGTTTACTCCTGCATTGCCCATGTCAATTTTATGTGCCATGGGATAACCCAATTCCTCGCTTGGGCTTGGGACAAGCTTCCTTAGCGACCTCGAAATCATCAGACACAAATATTTTTTACCTATACCCCCCTTCTGTAAGGCGATTACTGCATGTTCCTATAAAAAATTTAGCACAAGTGCTAACAGCCTCTCCAACTCAAGGATGCTATCATCCCTATGAGGTAGCAAAGAACCTTCGTATATCATGTGTTTCATCCATTTGGCCGACCTATTATTATTTCCTGAAAACTTCCCAGTGTGCTCTAAAAACAAAAACTAAATAGATAATAAAAATAAAATGAAATAACTTCTCAAAGGAAATGCTTGCCATGTCAATATTATTCCTTCCTACCTACCCTACCTACATGATAATTACTTCCCATTCAACTAAATTCTGACTTCTAGTGAAGGCAATCAAGGATATCATACCATATGCAAAGATTCTCCCCATGCTTGACCAAAAACAGTACTGAATGGCCAAATGGCTTAGGTTCGTGGTAAGGGACTTGCTTTCTATCGCAAAGCCATAACCAGCCATTCACACTATGCGGCTTCTTCACATATCTGGCCACTAGGTCATGAAAGCCCTTTGAAAATTCTTTTGTACACCTGTCATGACAAAACTTCTCCATGAATTCAGCCACTAGATCATAAAACCCGTGATTGTCTTCAACTTCTCCTTACATTCATTGGCTCCATGGTTTCTGATCAAACTGAAACTCCCCTTACATACTGTCAAGCTTTTCTTCAAAATACTCATGCAAGGGAATCTCATGATCACTTGTACCTGAGACCTCAGTTTCCCCATGCCAAATTCCAGAATCCAAACCCTGCTCTTCATTATGCATTTCACAGGGAATATCTTCTATGAAATCAAGTGAAATGTGATCCTCTTGATCTAAATATCCTGTACTAGAAGATAAATAATGGGTGTCCCACTTAGGACCCTCATCCTCCAAGTAGTAATCCTCATATTCATCATATAGTGGAGGAATGAGAGCTTCCTCAAAACCTTCACAGTCAGGGCTTGCAACAATAAGGCTACTTCCTTCATCGAATAAATTATAATATCCCTCCTGTGTGGCCCTAGGTGGCTCCTCTGTGTGCTCATAGATAGGAAATATAGAATGCACTGTAGATTCCGCTTGTTCACCCCCTTCACCCTCCATGCTAAAAAATTCCATGACATCATTCCTCACCCATGTTTTCTGTGCTTGATTAGAGACCTTTAATCTTTGTTTCATAAAATCAAATGAGGCAAAGCATAATGGTAGGAAGTTACCCTCCTCGTGCTGAATGTATTCTTCATGGAAAACAAGATGGGGATGTGGAGGAGACTTTAGTTGTTTGTCCTCTTCCTTTTCCACCACTAGAGGAGGCCCCATATGTTCCTACAAATCTGTAGGTGATGTAGGAATATATTAAAACCACTCACAACTTAGGATAAAATAATTAATCATTATTTGATTAATTATTCACCCACTAGCTTAATTAGTTGGCATCCACTTGCACCTTAAAGTCAATACATGCCATCTATATCCTAGGAATGATTTATTTCCAATTTTGGGTTGATCTTGACCACCTTTTGACCATATATAATTAGTATACAGGACTTTACAGCAGATTCTGCTTTATTCTACTTTTTTTGCTTTTCCTGCTTTTCTATGGATAAGATAAAAGCTAGTCAACTAGGAAACTGGGAGCTTTTGTTTCCAACCCATCCTCCATTAGTTTTTCTCCATTTCTAGGATTAGCATTGTATTTCCATATCCTTGAAAACTAACTCATGCTTTTTCCAACTTGTGAGGTCCTTGATAGATTTGGTAATTTCTTTAGCCACCTATGGGGGTTTGCTATATTTTGGTAAGTCGGCCTTTTTGAGCTTTATGAGTTGTTTCCATACAATTCGATTTTCCTATGAGGGATGTACTATTTATGTACACTATTATTCATCATTATTCAATGGAAGGATACACACCAATATTCATCTCTTCATTCATGTGATTCAGTATCTTTTCTTCTCTCTATTTTTCCTGTGTATGCTTGTGAGAATTATTAGTAGCAAGATCTATTTCCTGTGCTTCTTTTTAGCATCATTGCAAAAATCATTGATCTATTATTTCTACAGGTGATGTTTGGGATTTCTCAACACACAAAGGTTCTCTAAATTTCTAATTTCTTATGGAAGAGGTGATGTGGTCCATCATGAATCTCTCTATCCGCCTCTCCATGGCTTCCATCACCTTATTCATCCTAGCCTGTAGTTTGTTAGAGGGATGAATTTGGGTAAGATCTTCGCTCTTTCTTCTTTCTTCTTCTTCTCTCCCATTCTCCATAGCAAAAGTCAAGTTCATTTCTACATCTATGGCATCGTTTAGCATGTCTTCTAGAGAAACTGACCTTCTTTCGCTCAAACATAAGGTGAATTCGCTATCAAAAGCTTTAGCATACTAGAGTTGGGAAGCACTAGGAGGAGTTTTGAACTCAGAAGGGATAGCGTTATATATTATCATGAACCTGTCAGAGAATTCCTGGACAGACTCACTCTCTTCCCTCCTCATGGAATAGAACTGGGATAACCACCTCCTGGGGTCTTTCTTTTCTACCCATTTTTCCTTGAAGGAATCTTCAAATCCTGATAGTTCAGAAAGGAATTGTATGGAAGGATATTTGTTATATTTTTATCATTTAATCAATATGATCTAGGATCTTATCTGAGATAATAACATGCACAACAATAACCACAAGATAAAAGAGACAAAAATATTTTTCCTCGAAGAAACCATAAAGGAGAAAACACCGCAACTTCCTTAGAGATAGAATGAGCACCAATAGAAAAAGTAAAACCCAAGAGTACAAAGATGATCTTCGATTGTTGTTCTCTCTCTCACTTGTGTGAACAACTTTTCTCTCACTCATGCACTACTATTTAGTGAGTGTATGTTTCAAATAAAGAGTCTCACTCTCTATTTATACTTGTTTTCCACTTGACATTTACTCTACGAGGTTGACTTCTCTAGGAGAGTCTAATAACCCTAATACAACTCAACTGTGGGGACTATTTCCTCGACTTACAATGGAGGGTTATCCTCAATGACTTTACATGACTTAATTACATTAATGACTCTCTTGATTGGAGGAACAAACATCTCCATCAGGGTATAATGAAATACAATAAGACATATACAAGTGAATAGATTCTAAAGTTACAAATACATCAACACTCCCTCTTAACTAGGAAGGTATTCTCTTGACACAATTCATCAACACAAGTCTTCGTCACTAGATCATCATCAACATCATTGTTGTTGTTATCTCAAGCAATGGTGATATCTCTCAAATCTACTTGTCATAGGAAGTTCTAAAGAGCCATCCCTTTTCCATGCTAGATGTAGGCCTAGCCTCCATGTAGGTCTTCATTGACAGATCCATCCCTTTTTCATGTTTGATGTAATTCTATAGTGCTATCCCCTTTTCATGTTGGATGTAGGTCTCCATCTATAGAGCCAACCCTTTTTCATGATGGATGTAGGTCTACAATGCCAACCCTTTTTCATGTTGGATGTAGGTCTCCCTCTATAGAGCCATCCCTTTTTCATTCTTGATGTAGGTCTACAATGCCAGCCCTTTTTCATGTTGGATGTAGGTATCCATCTACAGAGCCAACCTTTTTTCACGCTGGATGTAGGTCTACAGTGCCAACCATTTTTCATGTTGAATGTAGGTCTCCATCTACAAAGCCAACCCTTTTTCATGCTGGATGTAGGTTTACAGTGCCAACCCTTTTTCATTCTGGATGTAGGTATCCATCTACAAAGCCAACCCTTTTTCATGTTGGATGTAGGTCTATAGTGCTAGCCCTTTTTCATGCTGGATGTAGGTCTCCATCTACAAAGCCAACCCTTTTCCATGTTGGATGTAGATCTAGAGTTCCATCCCTTTATCATGTTGGATGTAGGTCTCAATCTACAAAGCCACCCATTTTTCATGTTGGATGTAGGTCTACAATGCCATCCCTTCTTCATGATGGATGTAGGTCTCCATCTACAAAGCGAGCCCTTTTTCATGTTGGATGTAGGCCTCGCCATCTGCAAGGTATTTATCTTCGGATCATCTCATTGTAACATGGAGCACAACTGAGATACACATAACACAACATTCACATTCACTGACATGGTAGGACACACCTACTACCATCCAGGAAAGGCTTCAGCACTTACATCCACCTGCATGGTAGGACACACCTACTACCATCCGGGAAGGGATCATGTGTAGCACTTCCCCTTGGAGGGAACCTCGATCTGAAGAACACCAAGCTTCTCTCTGAATTACTCAAACTTCACTCTGGCTAATGGCTTAGTCAATACATCAGCTATCTACTCGTCCGTTGCAACATACTAGAGCTTCCCTACTCCTCTTTGCACCATATCCCTGATATAGTGATACCTGATATCGATATGCTTCGAATTGTCATGGAACACAAGGTTCTTCGACAACTTCACACAGCTCTGATTGTCACAATATATACAAGTAGCATCCAACTGGAGATCAAATAGGTCATATAGTAGCTTCCTCAGCCACAATTCCTCATAACTAGCCGAACAAGCTATGACATACTCTGCTTCAGCTGTACTCAGTGCCACACAAGACTTCTTCCTACTAAACCAAGATATCACACCTGATCCCATACTGAAGAAACACCTTGAAGTGCTCTTCCTATCAATGGCACTACCTACCTAATCTGAATCCACATAATCATCCAAGTTAATCTTATGATTTTCTTCATACTTGAGCCAATAATCAACTGTACCCTTCATGTACCTCAGGATATGCTTTGCATCAATCAGGTGAAAATGTCTCAGATCCGTCAGGAACTGGATCAATGTGTTCATGGAAAATAAAATATCTGATCTCGTATTCATTAGGTACATCAAGGGCCCAATCATCTAATGATACATCATGGCTTTAATCGACTATGATGAAGCATCAATCAATAGCTTCAGGTTTTATGCCATAGGTGTGTCCATGGCCTTGCATTCCATCATCCTGAACCTCTTCAGGATTTCCACTACATACTTCCCTTGTCCAAGGGAGATTCCATCCACACTCTGCCACACCTCCATGCCTAGAAATTAAAGTAGTGCATCATACCCAAGTCCTTCATCTCGAAATTGACAGCAAGCTTCCTCTTCGTGTTATTGATCAACCCATTCTCACTTGTCACAAGCAGATCATCTACATACAGTAGGAGTATCACTCGGTTCCCTTCATTAACCTTGTAGTAAACGTTGGAATCCACTTTACTCTTGGTAAAGCCTAAACTAGTCACGAAGCTGTCAATCCTGCAATACCACATCCTGGGTTCCTGTTTCAAACCATACAAGGCCTTCTTCAATTTTTACACACGAGTCTCCCTATCATGTGTCTCAAATTTGAGTGGTTGCTCCACATACACTTCCCCTTCCACTACACCATTCAAGAACGCGGTCTTGACATCCATCTAGTGTATCTTCTATTTCATCACTACATCCATAAGAAGTATTGATCTGATGGAAAAGTATCTGGCTACAGGTGCAATTTTTTCTTCATAACCTATCCCTTCCTTCTAGGAGAAGCCACCTGCCACAAATATCTCTTTATATTTCTCTAAGCTGCCATATGCAACATGCTTGATCTTGTAGATCCACTTGGATGTCATAATAGACTTCCCTTCTGGTCTTGCGACCACATCCCAAACATCATTCTTCATGATCTACTGGTACTCCTCGATAATTGCATCCTTCCATTGTTTATTTTATGCCGCTTCTTCATAGTTAGAAGGTTTTTTATCAATGATGTCACACAGTAGGGCTACATAGCTAGAGTAGGACCTAGTTCTCTTCCTTTCTCTGTGCATTTCTTCTAGAGCATGATATCTTTTTGCACCTTGGATAGCCTCACGTACCCATGCTGGTTTTCTCTTGTAATAATTATTCTCACATGGTGGATCTATTGGTTCCTGAGGTTCTTCAATTTCTTAATCTTCTTTCGTAGTTGCTTCAATCAATATTGTATCTCGGATCCTGGGTACTTTTGTTTCTTCAAGATATTCAACAGGTCTCTTTTTGGATTTGTTGTAAGCTAAGTCTTTGTAAAATGTCATGTCCCTACTAATTTCGATCTTCTTGAATCCTGGTAAATATATTTTGTAATCCTTCGAGCTTTCACTATATCCCACAAATATACCCTTCTTTCCTGAAGGATCTAACTTTGTCCTCTTTTGTTTCAAAATTTGTATGTACACCAAGATGCCAAATATTCTGAGATGGATGACTTCTGGTTTCTTTCCAGAGAATACTTCTTATGGTGTCTTGTTCTCAAGTACTCTATGTGTAGTACGATTATGGACATACACAATTGTCCTAGTAGCTTCTTCCCATAGATGCATAGGAAGATCCTGATCATGAAGCATTTCCTTTGTTGCTTCCATAATCGTTATATTCATCCTTTTTGCAACTCGATTCTGTTGTGGATTATATGGAGTGGTCAACTCCCTCCTAATCCCTGACTCTTTACATAATTCCTTGAATCCATTTGATGTGAATTCTCTGCCATTGTCTGATTGAAAGGTCTTGATTTTCTTTTCTATGTGGTTCTCGATCAAGGATTTAAATTCCTTGAACTTACTGAATACTTCATCCTTGCTTTTCAAGAAATATATCCATGTCTTCCTAGAAAATTCATCAATGAAAGAAACATGATATACATACCCACTCAATGAACTATATGACATCGAACTACATACATTGGAGTGGATGATTTCCAAGATTCATTTTTCCTTGCTCTCGCTACTTGGAAATGCCTTCTTTGTGTTCTTTCCCTTCACACATCCTTTACAAATGCCTTCATGCTTTTCCTTTATTTCTGGAAGACCTTCAACAACTTTTCTTGCAAGTGGTAGTGCCCTATAGTGCACATGTGCAAGCCTTCTATGCCAAATTTCACTTGGTTCTACTGAGTCATGGACCAAAGCTTGTTTTGGTTGGCCCTTTAATTTGTATAAGCCTCCCTCTTGCTCTCCAATCACTACTGCATCATCTATGGTCTTTCCCTTTGACCACATAAGGACTTGTCCATCTACAAATGCAATCCTCATACCTTTTACATCCAATGTAGATATGGAGAGAAGATTCTTCTTTAGTCCCAGTACAAACAAGACATCCTTCATCTTCATAGATTTTTGAGAGTCTAGCTTATAGGAAACTTCACCACTTCCTTTTATGGATATCGGTAGTCATCCCCAAGTTCACTTTGTGGAGTGACTCATGTTCAGATAGATTCACAAAGGATTCTTTGAATCTTTTCATATGATTGGAAGCCCCACTATCTATGAGCCAATAATTGCTTCCATGTATAACAGTTCCTGTGAGGGCAGAAATCAAAACATACTCTTCATCGCTTGAAGAATATTCACTTTCTTCTTTGACTCTATACCTTGGAGGTTCATTATCCTCTGAAGTGTGAGCATGATGTCCTCTCTTTTTTTTCTTCTTGTGGGAGCCACCTCTATTTCTGGGACAATTTCTAGCGATGTGTCCTTTCTCATCACATGTATAGCATCTTACACTAGGTAGATATCTTCTAGTGTTATCTTTCTGGTTCTGGTGTGAATGCTTACCTTTCCTGGGATGATAGTGGTCCCTTCTAATTTTCTTGGTGTGTGTTGTGAGAGCTTGATATTCATTTCCCATATTTTCTTCTTGAGCTACTATTCGAGCTTCTTCTTGTTAGCATTCCTCCCACAGCCTACTGAAAGTGATTAAATTTCTTCTAGCACAAATCCCTTGAATGAAGGAGTCCCATGACCTAGGGAGACCATTCAAGGTTGTCATCACAATTTCTCCATTCCTTACTTCTTCTTCTACATCTTCAAGTTGTTCTTTGATTTGAGAGACCCTTGTAAACTATGGTTGTATGATCTATGTATTATGGATCTTTACATTCTTCAACTGATTTCGTAAAGTCATCTTCTGATTTATATTCTTCCCTTCAAATAGATTGGTCAAAGAATCAAACATCTCTTTAGGTGTCTTTAGGGAAGACACATGTGGTATAAGGTGATCCTTGATAGAATCAGCAATGATACTTTTGGCCTTGACCAAGTTCTTCTTGTGTAAGGCCTTAGCCTCATCTCCGTCTGGAATTGGAACATCTCCACTTATGTAGATATCCAATTCATTTTCTTTAAGAACAAGTGAAATCCTATACTTCCATGCTCGGAAGTTATCAGCTCCTTCAATATTTTCATTAAGCTTGGTGTGATGAGACATCTTTAATGAGAACCTCAAATGGAAATACAAGAGATTTAGATCTTAACAATTTGAGATACCCAAACTGGATCTGAAGTTGATCTTTTGCAGTGTTGATTTTTTGGTTCAAGATCAAACAAGGGTTTGACTTTCCTGGAGTTTTACCCAACCAAAAAAATCGATCTTGGTATCTAAATTTTGATTTTAAGGAGAGAAATCCTATGCTGGGCTCACTCAAAAATTCCACTTCTGTGAAAAGCCCTAATTTCCCATTGTAGTGATAGGTCAAAAACTGAAAATGCCTGGAATCATATTCTACTTCAATGGGAATATGTGCCCTTCAATGGAGAGTTATCTTAGCCTCCTTTTGTTGATGATATGTGGAGAGAAACCCAAAAATTAAGAATCCCTAGCTTCTGCAGCTGCACAGTTTCTTCTTCTTAGGTTAGCTATGATGTTAGATTTTTATCATTTAATCAATATGATCTAGGATCTTATCTGAGATAATAACATGCACAACAATAATCATAAGAGACAAGTGACACAAATATTTTTCCTCGGGGAAACCATAAAGGAGAAAACCTCGCAACTTCCTCAGAGATAGAATGAGAACCAATATAAAAAGTAAAACCCAAGAGTACAAAGATGATCTCTGACAGTTGTTCTCTCTCTCACTTGTGCAGGCTACTTCTCTCTCACTCATGCGATACTGTTGAGTGAGTGTATGTTTCAAATAGAGAGTCTCACTCTCTATTTATACTTGTTTTCCACTTGACATTTACTCTAAAGGGCCAACTTCTCTAGGAGAGTCTAATAACCCTAATACAACTCAATTGTGGGGACTATTACCCTGACTTATAACAAAGGGTTAAATGACTTTACATGACTTAATTATATTTATAATGACTATCCTAATCGGAGGAACAAACATTTCCATCGGGATATAATGAAATACAATAAGAAACATACAAGTGAATACATTTCGAAGTTACAAATACATCAACACTAGTGAACCACCTTCTTTCTTCTCCAGCCAGGATTTGAGAAAATAGTCTGACCTTAACACCGTCATGGTCTACTTCTAGGTCAATCCAGTCTGCAAACCATCCCAAATGCTCCTCAATTGAATACCCCTTCTTACCAGTAAATTGTTTAAGCCTTTGGGCGTACCCCTGGGGAAGATCATGGAGGACTGTAGGGAGAAGTATGGGGGAAAACCGTTTAGCCTTTGTTGGGGATTTAGTAGGGATTTCAGGAGGGACTATAGAACTGAATTATGAAGGCTCTTGGAACTCTGAAGTGAGGGGGGAGGGGGGGTAAGGTCGCAGCGGTAGATGGTCCTTTGACTGTAGATTTTAATGTGTCCCATTTAGGGGAGGGCAGAGGGTGTTCCAGATCAAACGAGGGCTAGAGAGCCCTATATGGGGGCTCAGAAAAGGGTGTAGGGTTGGAATTAACATTACGAGTCTCATAGGGATGGTCATTTTCCTCGTGGGTCTCGGATTCATGGTTTTGGTCCGAATTGTATGTATAGGGTGAAGAGGATTTCTCAGTCCTTAAAGAAGGATATACATGGGTGGACCTAGGGTCTGGTCTTGAGCATGACAGATGTTGGATTTAACTATTTTGGCCAGCCCAGGGAAAGATAAGAATAGATGTACCAGGAAGGACAATATATCTTCGAGAAAAATAGCCGAGTACCTCATTTTTCACCATGTCCTTCCAGGATTTTTTATATTCGGCTCATTGTCCCCAATGGAGTCGTCATGGAACCTCTGAATATCTTTATTCTAGGTGATTGGTGTTCCCAGTGGAGTCACCTTTAAAGGCTTTGAGTGGAGTCTCTAGAGAATATACAACCAATATGTGTCTAGGACCAGTTGCTCAACCAGGTCATAGAACTAAGCAATGTCATTTTTTCCAAGGATGATTTTCTCTTTCAGTCCTCGATAACGACGCCAATATGTTAGCACCCTGTAATTTTTTTATGGTTGCGGTAGAATCTCACAGGGGTAACGATTTCAAACCAGCTTTAGACTGCATTCTAGGCAATGCAATCAGAGAGGGATATCTCATTGTCACGGTGGAATTCACATGTACATATGGCTTTAAAAAAGCATGCAGAAGGCTATATTTCTGTTGATAATAGAGTGGTTTGTAAATTAAAACATTGAAAGACAGACAAATAATAAAACGATTGGGCGATGGAGTCACAGTATGAAACATTTAAGGACGTTACAACAGATGATGAAGAATGAATTTCTCTTCTATATTATGAGGCAAAGTAAGTGCAACATTTAGTTAAATATCTTTAAGAAGTGGTAGGAGAAAGGGGAAAATCCCAGCATGACAAGGGACACCTATCGATGGATGAATCCCTTGCAACGCCTTTAGCAGAATAACATAATGAGGGAAATGGCAGAGATGGAGCATTTAACTTTGGATGAATTCCATAACAACCATTACAAACACATAACGAATGCTACATTTAACGAAAAGAGTGCTTAAAGAAATGAATTCTTCTCATACAACTAGAAATCATTTTTGTAGAAAATAACACATATGAAAAATGGCATAACAGAGAATACAAACTAAATACAGACATCGTGATGAATCTCATAACCACAGAGAAGCATTTTCATTAATATTCCCAAATTTTTTTGCAAAGCTACAATACCGGCGCCGAGGCCTCAAAAATGAAATTCAATCCAACCTCTGTCCTCCTCTAAGGAGATTCTATTTATAATGTAAATTACCCCCCCCACGGATACATCCTAAAACAACGTATCAAATCGGTTACAAAATGGGGATCGAATCCCGAATCATTATGACGGGTCCTAACAAACCACCTAAGGTGGAATATTCGCCATGATTTAATACCAAAATAGGAAATAAGAAGTGATGGGCATGCTAGATCAAAAGGCACTACAACATCTAGATGAAGGCACGCTTGCTTTGACAGTGACGCTTCTACAATGATTTATCCCTTTCGCGTGTGGCCCCCTGCCATACCACCAGAATTGGATCCATAACTTCTTTTTCTTCTGGCCTTTATGTTCATTTTGTGTTTGATGGCATGTTCTACCTGTGTTCACAGCTGGTGCAAATTTTTATTTCCCTTTTGTGTTTGGCTCCCCACCCAGCAATTATGTCTCTTGGAAACACTTTCATTTGCGGAGGCCCGAAAGAACCACCCAATTTTTGACAATAACAATCCCTTGATGGGCTTTTCATTCTTGTGCTTCTCTTTCTCCCAAGAGCAGGGTCCTCCTATAGGTCATAATGACGCAACACCTCCTTGGATTCATCATCACCCCAGATAAAGTTGGAAAGTGGAATCCACAACAATGATGACGAAGGCCTTTGATCCACCCTCCTCCCATATGAGAATTCACTCCGAACGACTGCCCCTAGAAATGGAAACTACACATTGTGATTATGGAGACAGTGACCACATCTGGAGGCTTCGGGGGGATACCCATCTAACTGGAGACCCTAGGAATGGCTTCTGCAGGGGTGTTTCATTTTATTAGGACAACATTGTCATCACCAACCTCAGAAGGTTGTTCTAATGTGATGAACATCCTTCCATCGACCTTACTGGTGTTGGAAAACTTTTCTAATGCAATGAACATATTTACCTTGATGGTTGGATCCCTCTTAGCATGAAAACCCAGGAATAACAGAATTTCAAAGTGGTGCCCATCAGCTAATAGAATACCTCAACAAATAGGTTTCTCAAGCAAGAAGGCCATCACATACCTCCTCTCAAAAAATCTCAGGATTCTTGGCCAAGTAACATCCAACCACCTTCACTCCTCTTTCAACATTTACTCGATCTGTATCTTCGAACAACTCCAGCTATGGTGCTTATAAAGGGTTGGGTTGGTCGAGCTCACCAATGGACCCGTCACACTTTCACACATGCCATCATTGAGTAGAATGATGACAGAACATACAATCACATGGGTTCCGGATCCAATCGTAGTGTGGAGGTACCAGTCGGGCCACCCCTTTTTGTTACGACGTCATGCTATCAATTGCAGAAGTGACCTCTGGCTTCAATCCTCATCAACCCAAAGTTATCCCATGGCATGTGGACTAGACATTTGGCGTTCATCGACCTCTCCTGGTGACGGTATCGACATGTCCCTGCTCTCTGCACCTATGTTTCCTCATCCTACTCTGTGTGAGGGCCATACTTATCTTCCATCGTTTGATCATTAGGGAGCCCCCAATTATCATATGCATGAGGCAGTAACCTTTGGATTTTGGGAAGTGACCTACGCTGTGGATTTGATTCATCATCGTAGATCTATTTAAATGTTGTATGGACCTTTGATTACCAGTCACCTCTTCCATTTACGTACTCACCCCCAAAACATCGCTTCTTCGCATCTAGGATGAGTAGTTTGGCTTTCAACCATGGATCTTCATTTTGGTCTTCACAGCATCATGTAAAATAGGTGGTCGATATGCAATCCTGCATCTTTCTCCCCCAATTCTTTCTCATACAAATTTGAATTAAGCAGAATTATTTTTAGCCCTTTGATCGAAAGGGTCTACAATCTCTGCCCTTCATTTTTAATGGTTGCACCGTACTTCGTAAATATTGAGGGTGATTTTCTCTGCGCATGTTCAATTGACGGAATCACTGTCCACCTGGATCTCTCCTTGAATCAATATCTGCCATCGAGAATTGTACCTACCTCTGTTTCATAATCGCTTTCCTCCTCATTTCCCTTGGCATCCTTGAACACTGAAACAAACCCTGTCCATAGATCTGTTCTATGCTAAATCTTGATCATTCAACTATGTGGCCCCTACCCCGCTTTATGATCCGCCCTCTTGTTAACCTTCGCGCATGCCCCTATTGTGAAACCGATCAGGGTCGTCGGTTAATTAACCCACTAAATCTTTGTCATCGAGGATGCGAGGCGTTACATGATTTTGCATCGTCTCATTCCCTTATCCGTCGTGCACATTCCCGCTGTGAAAATAGCCGAGACCATTGATCGAATCCTTGTCAGACCATCATCATTCAAAATCATGGGGCCTTCTGACACTTCGTGGCCATACTCCGTCTTACCTATTGTACTAGTTGGGGCGGCGAAAGGACTCTCCTCTGTAGATATTTTTCATCGAGGATCCTGACTATTTAATATGTGTAGGCCCTCTTGGGCATCGCAACCTTGATGCACCCTTTATTTGTCTGGTGTCTTTCGTTGTGAAAACCTTTCATAACCGTCGATCCGCGCTACCAGCTCATCCAACAACTAATTTTGCTCGTCATTTACTCCTGCACTACCCATGTCAAGTTTACGCGCCATGGGATAACCCAATTCCTCGCTCGGTCTTGGGATAAGATTCCTTAGTGACCTCGAAATCACAGGACATAGATAGTTTTTTCTTATACCCCCCTTCTGCAAGGTGATTACTGTAGGCGCCTATCCAAAATTTAGCACAAGTGCTAACACCTCTCTCTCAGCAAACCATCACCCACTTCCTCCCCTCCATATCATCCCCCTTTGTCACTCAAGTCTCACGTATTGCTTCTAACCCTACACGTCTTCAACACCTCTTCTCCTCTTAATAGTGCTCTCAATCCTCACTCCCCTTCACCCCTTTAACCCATCATGTTCCTATTCCCTTCATCTTTTCCCACTTGAACTTACAACATCCTCCTAGGCCCTTGAACCTTCCGCACCCCCTCTCAACTATTAACCATACTCACTAGAACTTACAACATCATCCTAGTCCCTTGACCCTTCTCCACCCCCTCTCAACTATTAACCATTCCCACTAGAACTCTCAACATCATCTTAGGCCCTTGACCCTTCCCCAACCCCTCTCAATTATTAACCATCCCTACTTGAAATTCTAGCATCCTCCTAGGCTCTTGACCCTTCCCCACCCCCTCTCAACTATTAACCATCCCCACTTGAAATTACAACATCCTCCTAGGCCCTTGACCCTTCCCCACCCACTCTCAACTATTAACCATACATTTGATTTATTGCATATAGTGCTAGTGTTTTTGCTTTACATAATGTGCACATGTTATAGAACTACATAACACATGTGCATATTGTATTTCTATAACGCACACGCGCTATAGAACTACATAATGCGTGTGCGTATTGTAGTTCTATAACGCATGAGCATTTTGTAGTTCTATAATGCGCATGTGTTTTGTAGTTCTATAATGTGCATGTGTTTTACAATTCTATAAGGGAAGGAAATGCAATTTGAATTTAAACATAACATGCTCTCGTTTTATAACGCCTAAACCATTCCAATTCACTTGCTCATGTGTCAGCAATAGTCCTATGTGTATGGTTTGGAGTTTTCTTCGGTAATACCAAACCATTGCTATGGTATATGATAAATCATAGCTAATTAGGCATTTTTTCTAGTTTCTGAAGATGTCGTTGTTTACGCACTCATTATAGTATGTTGCACATAATCATTTTTGACGAAATCTTAAACATAAATAGCATTTTTTTCTGCAGATTCTAAATATGTAATTTTTTCAAATATTATATTTTCCTTTTTTTTTCAATTTATATTTTGTCCTAACTCCTTAACTCAAAAAACATTAACAAAAAACATGTTGTTAGTTTTTTTTCCATAACTTTTTCAATTCTTAATTATTCTAAAAACAAATTCTATGGTGCACTAGAAGACAATGACCTCTACATTCTATAAAAAATCCATTTCATGATTATTTCATTAAGACCTTTCAAGGAATTATCACTTAGATAGTTATAATAATAAAAAAATTATTAGTGCTATATGTTCTCTACATGTCTGCAAACTTTTGTAGGTTGAAACCATCATTTAGACCCTCAAAGGCTACACCCACAAATACATATACCTTATCATTTGCCTCCAAAATAAAAAAAGTGGGTGTTAGAAAAAATGAGAATTATGAGAATTTTCAATACATGAAACTTATATATTAGGAAAGGTGATTCAATTTCCTACATTTCATCATTTTTACTCAAAATAAGATATTTTGTATAAGTATCTTAAAAAATCTAATGAAATTGAGAAATACATAATTTTTCAGTTTTCTATTACATTTAACCTTCCAAAAATAACCCTTATTAGCTTGCACTCACCTTTAAATATTATAAATATAAACTAAATTATATATACACTATACAATAAAGAATTATATAAAAAACAATAACCTAAAAAAATATTTAACAAGAAACCGCTATGATTAACTACCATCGATACAATTAGGTTCTACATCCCTAAAAATTGAAAGGACTAGCCACCCGGTCTTCTTACATTCAATGTAACTTAAAATAAGAAAGAAAAAAAAACTAATCACACTACAACTTCTCGAGTTAATTGAAGGAAAGCTTTTATACAATTAACACTTAATGGGTAATTGTCGCAATCACACTGGTGCAGGTAAAGGAAGACCTGGATGCATTTATGGGTGATCATTGTGGTGTATTTGTGGCATGGTAATTCAAAAAATTTACAGATTTCGTGCTTTTCCCAGTATAATGTTAATTAATACAATATTAAAAAACAAAATTTTTGTAATACTTATCATTATTTATGATTATATATCTTTGTCTTATAAATTTATTAAATCATATTTTTTTAATTATTTAAAATTTATTTTTTAATTATAAAATAAATTTAATATCTTAAAAAACATAAAAAATTAAATTATATTGTAAAATAAATTCAATATTTTCAAAAATTCTTGTGACATCCTGATGCAAAAATTCATGTGACACGTACTAATACAATAATAAAAAACAAAGTCATAAAATGCCTTGCATCTATTATTATTGGAAAACTCATAACAAATTTTGGAGAATTCATGTGACACATACTAATACAATAATAAAAAACAAAGTCATAAAATGCCTTGCATCTATTATTATTGGAAAACTCATAACAAATTTTGGAGAAAAATAATGAACCTCAAAAGAAACAAAATCATCTAATATTTAGAAATATAATTTTTGATAATAATAAATTTTAAAATGTTATATTTTAATAAAAACAATAAAATAATAACAAATTTTAGAGAATGTATTTTATCATTAAGTCAAAGGTAATGATAAGTGAAAGGTAATGATTATAGAAGTATGCATTGATAATATATTAATATAAATCTATTTTGAAATTGGATTTATCAAGTACTTAGATGGATTTAACTTTTTGTAATGTAACAATTTTTTATCTTGAATATTTTTATAAATCTGGAAAAAAATTACACCCTAAAATAATTTCTGGATTTAAGATGCATATCTCTCCATTAATTGTAATTTTATGAATGAAGAATGATTTTTTTAATTATTCTTTATTTGATTTGAATTTTTTAATTTATGAGGCAATATGAATTTTTTTAATTACTTTTTATTTTTAGTACTTTTACATAAAGTTATGTTGATGATCATGATCATGATTAGACCAACTGTGGTGTATCCGACTTTAAGGTGGAAAAAACTTGGTTAACTTTAAAACATTGTTTATGTGCTCAGAAAACTTTCCAAGCTCACTGTACTTTTGGCAAGTTAGGAGGTTATAAAGGTTTGTATTGTAGCAATACTATGAAATTCAGATATAATGTGACAACATCTTCCCTCTATTAAACTGTAAATATTAAGAATTATTTTGTTACAAAACTGAACACTATGTCTGGTAGATATTAAGGATATCAAACAGATTAAACTAAAGTTCCAAGAAAATAGTTCCAAACAATAGAAGATATATGATAATCAACCCAATACATACTTGTAAATTCATTTGACCAGTTTGAAACAAAATACCCTAAATATATCATGGTAACAATAAAACTAACACCTAAACCTAGAGCTGAAGTCATTTTTCAAAAACAGTTGTTCATTGGCCTGTTCTCACAAGGCTGGAAGGGTAGGAGACCCTGGGATAGAGGCTCATCCTGGTGGGCTTCGACACCTCTCTGCTACTGCTAAGTCACAAGTTGTTGGTATTTCTGGGTTGCAGCTGTTGAATATACTCTTAGAAAGTTGCTATTCCATAGTTATTAAAAAAAAACACACCCTTAGAAAAGATTGAGGAGCACATAGATCTCTTGGAGCTTCAATAAAAGTAGCATTAACTACAAACTATCTATGAACAATCACTCTGCTAATCATTTCGCTGGTTCTTGAAGCTTCTTGAGCTGCAGACAAAGGTTCTCTATGGAGATCAGCAGAAGCGTAACTCTGAAAAGAAGCCAATACAAAACCACAGCGCCCACTGCTAGCATCACGTTTCTCTGGCTCTTGTAAACAAATTTATGGTGCCTGTCCACATCATCCACAGTGCAAACCGGTCCTTCGCAGTCGGCCAAGTGTTCATATTTCCAGTAGATGTCCATGAGAAGAAAGAAAGCGAAGGGAATGACAGAAAACATGGGCTGCAGAGCAGACCTGGAGATCGATATAAGGTTCTTTCTCAAGCGTTTGGTTCCAGGTAATGTAACTAATACAAGGAGGAGAGTCTCTACTGCTACTGTTGCTGCCAGCACTCCCCATTCTAAGGCCATGATTAAGCAAAAACAAATGTATTTGGCCTACTAACCAGTAAGGCTTTTGTCTATATCCAAACAAGCTGAATTCAAGCTCTCATTTGGCTCTCACCACAGAAGAAATGGCTCCGGTATTTTACTTTGGTGGGGGAGACTGCTTGGTGCAAGGAATTTAAGAAAAGAGTAAAGTGCAGTAAATGGCCCACTGTGAAATTCCAGATCGCATCGCCAGGGCTGCTTTTGCTTTCGGTGGGGGAAGAATCGACGCTTTGCTTTAGCTTTTGCTTTGACGGGAGAATAACTCCACCATGAAGCCAGCGGAAAAAATAGGTTGCAAAAGTCTCTGAATTTTCTTTCTTAATTATTTATGCTGACTAGTACAACATGAATATTTTACAAACAAAATCTTCTTAGTGGGTGTAAGCTAAACTCTGGACTATTTGCACCTTGAGTTTTTTTAGTTAAAATCTTGCGAAAATTGTAGTTTTTAGTGATTAGATTTGTATAATTCTGGTGTTAATTGAGAATCTTGAATCCATTTTTACAGTAAAAAGTGCAATTTTAATATGGAAAATCTCATTTTTAATTAGACCAAAATTCTCGAGTTTAGCCAAATCCTTTTTAGTGATGTATCAACATTTATTGTATATTATACTGAGGTCCTTTATAGACTTTAAAAAATGGAGGGGCCTAGATCATTATTATTTACTATGGTTTTGTTTTTAAGTAAAGTGTATGATTATATATTATCCTTTTACCACTCTAAAAATATATATATTAAAAGATGTAAGGGACTATTCTACTAATAGCCATTAGTTATGCATTTTTAAGAAAAGTGAGAAATAGAATGTGAAACTTTAAATGTGTAATTACAGTTTGATATATAAATTTTTAGCTTAAAAAGTTTGATGTGTACCTAAGTTTTAAGTGGGATTTGATTAAATTTAATAGATTTAAATGTCTTTTTTAAATAAATAATTTTAAATTTTTTTTAAATTATAATTTTAATATGATTTATGTTATTTGAATATTTTAAAATTATAATTTTAATATAATTTATGATTTTTATGCAATCAAATTATCATAATTATAATTTATAAAAAAAATTATTTAAATTGTACAGAATTATTAAATTTCAATTAATAAAATATTTTATTTCAATTATTCTATAATCTTTATAAAAAAATCACATATTAAGAAATTCCAAACTTTAATAAAAAGTTTTAAAAGAATATTAATATTTTTTTTTTAAATGACCTTATCACAAACCAAGTTAAAAAGGAGTAAACCCATGATAAACCACGCTCATAAAATTGAACTTTCAACGACTAACAGAATCAAGAGTTGAACTATCCCAATAATATCTTTATCGGGAAGCATGTCGAGCGTTGCTATTGGAGGAGCTCAAGTAATAATTAATAATCATTAAGCTAAAATAAATATATAACACTAAACACCAATAAATATATGAATTCATTCAAAGTTTAAAAATGCATTTATGTTTCTTTTTAAGCAATTTAAAAATGCATTTATGTTTCTTTTTAAGCAAATAGTAGAGATGAGGATGGTACTCATTTGTAGCACTTTATGAGTCGATTTTCAACACATGATCCATCCAACACTCCTATGCTAGTGTTAGAAACCTTGCTTCTTCTCTAAGCTTGTATTTTTGGCCCAAGTCCTTTATGTAAGATTTTTAGGCTTATGTACAAAAACAAGTTGATAAGATTCTTCTTAATTATCAATTAGAACTTTATTTAAGACTTAAATAAGTTGTTGCTTCTAACTAGTCAAGATCTAGAGTTTGCACCTTCTATAGTAACTAGTGCTCCTTATTTGCCTCACTCAATCTTTGACGATACAACGCACAACTCAAAGCCCAATAACCAAGACAACCACAATCACCCAACTCTTATCTCAATTAGTGTTTAAGGGTCAAAATCAAGAGTTAAACATACTCAATTACAATATAAAGCCAACAATAGGTTCCTATCACTCCAACCTGTGCTAGAATCATATGATTTAGGTGCTTTAAATATATCTCATAGGTAGGTAACATTGTTAGGGTTAGGGTCTCAACCTTTAAGATACATGGAAACCTAAACTTGGGTCTCATTCATAGCCCTTAAGGACTTAGATACTTAGGATAATAATAAACTATGTTTTTCAATCATTTATGTTCCCAAAGGCTACTAAACAATGCAAAAATCCCTCCTAAGACTTGAAAGGACGAGACTGGGGGTACTTGGGAATTCCTGAAGGATGAGGAACATATTTTCAACATAATGTGTAAAATCAAGTTGCTCCTAACACATAACTAAGGCCAGGGTGGATCTAGTTGAAGGTCACCAACCCAAACCCTTATGATCGTACTCATCTAATAATCATAAAGCTAACAATAATAGATTAATGATAGCCCTTGATGCTAAATCAATTCTATAAATGATTTCATTGTCTATATAACTCAACATCACATTAATATTCTAAACAACCACATCCAAATAAGACACAAGTCACTATGCTAAGTGAAATATTCCTCGACCTATAGCCTGTGCATATATTTCTAGTAGCATGAGTAAAAAAAGGGTGTTACAAATCATTTGCCTTGGAGAAGCAACATCCTTGGTGCCAAATCAATCAACAAAAGGATTACCAAGCAACAATTCCCTCGTCTTGAAATCCAAGTCCCATATATAAGCTACCTTGGCATATGATCTAAAATGGATCATTAAATATATTTTTCCATTCATTTTGGTACTTCATAAGTGGAAAGTTGGAGCCATGTACTTGCTAAGCCCACTTTAGGGGAAAATCACATTTGGGTGATTTGTGGTTCTAAAACTTCAAGAACCCATTTCGGCCATTGAAAGACCAGATTTTGGGTCAAAATTTGCAAAAAAAGAATCTAATCCCATCTTTATCTACTCATTAAGGGGTTTTGAACGGTCTCGAAATGACATCTTTATAAGAGTTCATATAAAAAAGTTATGCTTCCCACTAGTTAACCTATGCTTTGATCTAGCCAACTCCCATTACTCACACATATGTATATATTAATGTGTGGAATTTCAATAATTTTCTAGATGGTCCAAAACCATAACCCTAATGGAGATTTAAGGCATGCAAAAACCCTAACCTTAACCCTAAACAACTATCACGATATGTTAAATATGGAACTACAAGGAAATGATGTTCCATTTGTGTTGTATTAATTTACTATTCCATGGATTAGTAGAGTAAAGTAGTGGGATATTATGAGCGTAAAAAAAGAAGTAAATTATATTGTAGTGTCCATTCAAGCCAAAATGTTTATTACAACTCTAAAGTGGATCCACCTTGCCTTGTACTTGTATTCAATATTTGAGTGTTATTCTTATAATATTACATTTGTATCATAAGTACAATAGTTACATAATAGAGGATAACCTTGGCATAGTAATTTGTGATAACTTTCCAAATCTATTGTGATTAGTTGTCCAATTGAATGTTTGTGGCAGGTAATTCTATATCATAATAATACACCCATCAATTCATATTTAATCTATTGTCCAACTCTACAAGTTTTATTGTTTGAAATCCACATTTTGCAAGAGCTTGGTACAAAACTCTCCAACAAGTTCATTTATATAGACATGTAGTCTAACACATGGTTAAGTTCAATAGTGTATCTCTTAAGAAATGAAATATTGAACACATTGTAAGCATCTATATGTGATGGTAACTTAGCCAAATGTAAAAAACCAAGTCTAATTTTCCCCAAAACCTTAAAATTCCACAATATTTCACAAGTACAATATGGCCAACTTGTGACTGCATGAACAAAATGTTTGTCACAACATTTGTTACAAGATAAATACCACAAAATTGAGCAATTTTAATGTATTTCAAATGTCATTAAAAATTACTAACTTCAACTACTAATATAGTTAGGGACAAACATATATGATTAATTAATGGCTATGTGAACTAAATTAGTAGTATGTATTCCTTATATCTAATTTAGTTCTAGTAATATATTCATTTCGATGTAATTTATCATGACACCACACCTAATAACACGTAAAATATAATTATTCATTGCATGAGTTGCAATTCTTAGCCCACACATCACTTAGCTTAATGCCAACCATGATGGAAAACATGTATTGTTTCTCAAATTATATTTGATCCAGATTTGACTAGCACTACCATTTGTATCTAATGATTGAATTGTACATTTCATCTCAATCAATAGTGTACCTACATATTATAATTCAACATCACCAAATCAATGCATGTCAATACCCCTTGTTTTTGAAACAAGGGACCACACAACCATTTGAGGAATCACACAATGTGCATAAATGTACCATTAGGCCCATGCAAATTATATGATTCCATTTATTCAGCTCTAAATCCATTACATATTCACTTCAAATTCTAGCATCAATTAGAGGTCGATTACACTATAATATATATAGTTATATTTAAAATAATTTATATGGTATTATATATATAATGACCATGTAGGTCTATATAGGTGTGCATACCATGTGTGTGTGTGTGTGCGCATACCATATGTGTGTGTATGTTTGTGTATCTATGTGTGTGTGTGTGTGTGTGTGTGTGTGTGTGTGTGTGTGTGTGTGTGCACATGGGTGCGTGTGCGTGCATGCGTGTGGGGGGGCTAGTTTTTGTTTTTTATTCATTCTATAATATCCCATTTTTTACCCTTGGACTGGAAGATATATGATTCCACTTGAGGGAAAGACAAAAGGGGATATATGGGAGAGTAAATCTTGTTTTTCCAAGTGTTAAACTTGGAACTCAACCATTTCTTCCATATTACTTAATGAGCCATTTACCTTCTTTCACTTATCATATCCAATCATTGAATGCATGTGTGACGTTGGTGGGAAAGTCTTCTCATGTAATTATGGAAGCATGTGATGATTATACTTTTTAGGTCTATATAGGTTTGCATACCATGTATGTGTGTGTGTGTGTGTGTCTATATAGGTGTGCATATCATGTGTGTGTGTGTGTGTGTGTGCATGCATGTGTGTATGTTTGTGTGTGTGCACACATGCATACATGTGCATGAATGTGCATGCACATGTGTGCACGTGCATGTGCATGTGTGTTTGTGTGTGTGTGTGGGTGTGGGTGTGTGTGTGTGTTTGTGTGTGTGTGTGTGTGTGTGTGTGTGTGTGTGTGACTACGTGTGTCAGTATGTGTGTGTGTGTGTGAGTGAGTGAGTGAGTACATGTGTCAGTGTGTGTGTGCGTGTGCGTGTGCGTGTGTGTGCGCGCGCGCGCATGCGCACACACATGCGTGTGCATGTGGGGGGGGCTATTTTTGTTTTTATTTATTCTGTGATAGCCCATTTTTTGCCCTTGGACTAGAAAATTTATGATTCCACTCGAGGGAAAGACAAAAGGGGGTCTACGGGAGAGTAAAACTTGTTTTCCCAATGGTTAGCCTTAGAACTCGTCCATTTATTCCATGTTCCTTAAATGAGACACTTACTTTATTTGAATTATAATATACATTCATTGAATGCATGTGTGAGATTGGTGGGAAAGTATTCTAATGTAATTATGGAATCATGGGATGATTATAGTTCTTATGGAAATTATAAAATTACTTCAGTATATGATTAGAAGTAAATTCAATTGTATTTCCATCAATCCTCCCATTTCTATTTGAATATATCACTCACTTTCCAAGCATATTTCATACACTGCATATTTTTTCATTTTGTTCTATTCATTGCTTATTATCAAACTATGAAATTAACCAAAAAATAGCACTATGAAGAGGAAATAGCAAACATGAATGAAGAATGATGTTGTATGTGAGAATAGAGGTTGAGAAAGTTAGGAAAACTTTTCCCATTGTTTATTTGTTGCTCCTATATTTTCAAGAATCCATAGAATGATTTTACAAGAGATTATCTAAAAGCATACAACAATTTGGAATATTTCTACACGCACTAAAGAGCACTCTAAGGGATGGGTACTTTGAGGGGTTGTTGACTAGAAAAAAGGTAAGCCTTTCTTGTGTTGTGTGTGGAAGTGGAAGATATTTTCATGGTTGGTATAGTGAATGAAATTCCTATAAATGCTTTGTGGTGAGTATTTTTGTTAACCATGAGATCAAATTGTTAGGATTATAATCCTCCCTTGTCCAATTTATTCATTATGTCTAAATCGAGAGTCCTTTCAATCTATTTTTAGTCACTGGCACCATTGGGTCCACTTGGCCTAATTGGGGCACATACACCAGTTACTAAAGTGTGGGGAACACTAATTGAGGCCAACTGCCACTGATTGCACTTGCATGCATTAGTTTAGGAGCCTTCTAGATCAATCCCTACAAATTAGGAGCCACTATGAGTGTCGATAACAACCTCCATCAGTTGAGTTCAGTTGGTGACTAGTCAAGCTCAGTTAGGAGTCAGTTACATTCATTTCTAGTTCCCTACATTCAGTTCTATTCAATTAGCGTTAGGATTGCATGGCTGCATGCAGGTGAGGCGCATTTACTCACCTACCTCGGTCAGTTAGACTAGTCATCACTAAATTAGACACTTGAGTTTGGATTTTGAACTCCGATAATGATTTAGACAAGGTTAGTTAACCATTCAGTCAAGTAGAGTCCAACCAATTCAAATTTCCTCACATGGATTTGAATTTCATGTGGCTATTTAGCCATTGTACTTCATTGTAATTAATTATCTAATTACTTTTGATTAATGAAAGCATTCATAGTTACAAGCCATTTTTGCACTGTTTCATTCTTCAATTGCTGAGTAAATTGTGTGATCTATTTTGTGAGTTGTGTGTTGATCCACAGATCTATGTGCTCAATTTAATACAAATGGGTTGGGTTGAGATCATGAAGCATATAGTTATTTCCTTCACCCTGGTAGCCACATATCCCATCTTGGATGTGGTATATGCAACCGATCCATGTGGTTGGGTGGAAAATCACCCTTACATAGTCAATTGCTTGGATCCTCTTCAATTAAAAGATAAGCGTCTATTGTTGTATATGAATATAAAATATTATGTTTGCTTTGTGTTATGAATATGATTGCTTATACATTATATGTGGATGAATATACCTATTAATTCCATTGCAAATTATATTTGTGCACTTGCACATGCATTTCTTAATTTATGTTACTCATGGGAGGCTTAAATTAGTTATGAATTCAAATAATGGTATCCATGGGGTGGAATTTCGTAAGATATAATTCATAAATACCCATCTAGAGGCTAGGATGTTAGATGGAGATGTTACATATTCAACTTAAGGGATGAGATTTTCTATATTTCTAAAAGATTTGTTTGGATCACCTTACTCTTTTATATATTTATAAAAGATTTGTGTGGAGTGTCCACTTGAAACATTAGAACAATTCTAAACTCCAACGTAGATTACCACAAGAAAAGATCAAACATCATAATTAAGAAAGTATGTATGTTACAAAGTGGAATTAGAGTGAATGTAGTTGAATTTGGAGTACCCCATCACCTCAAAATGCATACAAAGGGATTGAGTATGTTAAAAACTTGTATCATATCAAATGGAGTTGTCTTTGGAGTACCCTATGATGTCAACAAGCATACAAAATGGATTGGGTATGTTACAAAGTGGTATCAAAGTTGTTGGTTACACCACTAGGGTTGTATGGGTCAGATTACAATCATAGTTACTATACGAGAAGAAATTACATTGCACATATGATATGTTTGGATAAACACCTCATTAAGAAAATTTTGAGAAAAGTGTCTAAATTTTGCAAATGCTAGAGTAAGGGTCATAAAAATCATGTTGGATGATTGTTGGAAAAAAAACGATTTGAATGGCTGAATAAGAAAGGCCAAACGACATTGTGTAGACATAGTCAAATTGGGGAAGAATTGGAGAAATTGAAGCCATTGGCCATGTGTTGATAAAAAATCTATGAATAAAATGTAAGAGTTTGTAGTTGGAAATCCCATGGTTTGAATGCCAAATTGATGTATTATAGTGTATCATATGATTTTAAGTGGAGTGTTGTTGGATATAATTGTGGATTACAGAGTTCATCTTTGTTAAATAATTGGGCACATATATGTATATATGTCAATTTTAATAGTGACATAAAATTGAAATTTTGATCAATAGAATTGGAATTTTCAATATTCATGTTAACTTTCTACCTAGAATGCAAAAGCATCAAATGGAGGTCAAATAGGAAGGTTGTGGTGGAATTTACAGTTGAAGGTCACATAGAAAATTGCTATGAACTTATTAAAAGGTCCATGATGAAAATAAACGAGGTAATTTGTAGGTAAGGTAAACCAGCATTGTAGGAATGGAGGGTGACATGTCTAGACCAAAAGCTGACACACAAACTCCATTGCCATGTAAGTATGACACATTCCATGCCACGTTAGCAAAAGAAAACTTGGTTCAAAGAAGTTTGTAGACAAAATCATATTTTGTCCATAAAAGGAAAATATGAGCTCTTATGGAGTTGATATTTTGGGTGTATATTTATAATGCTAAGGACCATATTTTGGTGAGGATGGTTTGTGGATTTGGCTCTAGAATTCCAAAAAATGACAGTTAGTTATTTTCAAAGACCATGAGGGTGATGTTGTTGGCAGCAATAGATCCCATTTTTATAGTTTAAAATGGGAACCCCATCATTCTTAAATCGATTTTTGAAGTCATGATATTCTTATGGGAATTTTTTAACTGTAAGTATTGTGTTTTGAACTTAATAAAATTTCCTCATAAGCCTTGTTTTTTTTCGGTTTTGCGGATTTCAGAAGCACCCTTTTTTCCTTTATAAGTGTTTTTCTTGCATTCCTGCAACCCGCATTCCACATTCCACAAAGGCGGAATGCCTGGATCCTTTTTTTTGGAGGTTTACCAGAAATGTTTTTCTTGCATCCCGTAAAACACAAAGGTGGATTGTGGAATTTTCACTTTTCTTTCAATAAAATTTGGTTTTCCTGCATTCTAAATTCCACTAAGGCGGATTGCAAAAGGCGAAAATGTCCTTTTTCGCAAAAAAAAAATCATTTTTTTTCTTTCTGCCTTTCTCCTTTAGAGAATGTGATATTTTAGTAAATTTTCTTAGTCAATAATTTTGGTTCCTCCTTCCTTCTTTGCAGAATGCAAAATGCAGAATTTTTATAATTTTTCTTGCTTGATAATTCGGTTTTCGACTTCCATTTTCCGCCTTTGCATCTAAGGTGGGTTACGGAAGCCGGAAACCATAAAATCCACAGCTTTCTAACTTTTCACTCCCGCATTTTGGTCTCCCACCTTGATCTTAGCCATCCATTTATGCCAGATCTACGGCTTAGCTCTATATTTTCGTTGAGTTTCGGGTAATTTAATCTGTTCAAATTTATGAAATTTTTTACCATTCCACTTTTGCTTTTACTGCGCTTGAATATTTTTATTGCAGATTTTTCTCGTTTGAGCTTACGAATTTTCTAATCCTCAACCTTCCTACAAGTAAGTGATCATCTTTCATGGCCGTTTTTTTTGTTATTTCTAAACTATGGTAAGTTTTTAACCATGGTTGTTATATTTCAATCAGAAATGGTGTCCACCACGTCTAGAAACACTAGGTCGAAAACAGCTCTAGAGGAGAAAAATAACAAAGAATCCAACGTCGGTATATTCACTGATACTAGTGGGAGTGTCTATGAAACCCTTCACTTGGACTAGTCAAGGATTTATTCCATTTTTGACAATGACAATTTTTCCATAATTCCCCATGACCAGCCTGCATATGCAAAAATTTGGAGTTCTCAGCTCCATTTCATTGTTTCTCAACCTCCTTTCATGCCCTACATGAACCTGTTGACAAGATCGATGTGGAGGTCGCTAGAAGATTCTACAAGGAAGTCAACACAAGGAGAATAACCCAACCCAAGGCTTTGAATCATTCCCACATAGAGAAGACTATATCCTTGAGCTATTTGAAATGGATAAATCCTATAGATATGAGACCTCCACTGGCAGAAGGTTTTTTTTTATCTAGAATATCTACTATGAGGATATGTTGAGAACAGAAAAAATTAAAAGGACTGATTTCTAACTAACTCCTTAAGGACAACTAAACAGGGTAGGTAATGTTTCCAAATAAGACTGTTGCAAAATATAATAGATGAGAGAGAACAATTGTTGACATACAAACATGTAGATCAAGAATTACTCTTTCCGATGGACTTTAGATTAACTTTTATAAATAAAATTGTCAAAACTACATCCAAAGTGTTAAGGGTATGCAACAAATTCAAGAGACAATATTAATTAACAAATCAATATTTGGGACCGATAACCTATTATCAGTAGCATAAAATATAATGTACAACAAATAAACACATTCACTTGATACACATTACATATCTCAATTCAAGTAAAGAAAAATCAACACAAGAACCAACATATTTATAAAAGGGATCTAATAATCAGCAAGCGAAATAGAATAGAAGATGAATTGAAATTCATTAAAAACATTCAATGAATAACCATGAAACATAATATGAAATGACTACAATTTTATTAATCTACAAAAAAATAAAAAGTAGTAAAGCCACAAAATCCCCTGTTATGTTTCAGGTAGTTCTGTCTCCTATGCATATCTTAAGTGTCATCTCTATCAGTCCCCCTAGTACTTGGGAAATTTCTCCCTTAAATAATATTACAAATTTTACAAGAAAAGAAAATTCCCAAAACGTGGGATTACAAAAAAAAATAGTTTTAAGATTGGCCAAGGACAGAATGCCACTGGGCATGTAGGTTCATAAGTTCATCAATCTCCTAAAAATGGGCATGCCTCAAGTGGATTTCTATTTTACAATTTTGGGAGGAAATCTCCCTCTTTTTTTTATTTTCTTCCACTCTTTCACAAACACCTATTACTGAGCTATCGAAGCATGAGGGATGTCGATCCATCTCTCAATATCTTGCATCGTGAGTTGATTTAATTACTGGATCAGTTCCTTGGCAGCTGTTGGGAACCCTATATGCAAGTTAATTAAAGCCAACATACAGAGTGTTCAATATAAATTGTCAACCCAGGGAAGTCTTTTATTCAAAGGATAATACACATTGTATATGCTTTAAACACTAAGTAGCTGATGCTGTAAATGAATTACCCTACTTTCCTGTTCAACCCAACTCATCCCATGATCTACTTAATCTAGCTTACCTTCTTAAGAATGCAATCACAAATACCTTCTTACAATCCTTAATTTAGAATTAAAAGATTCAGGAAATAGACATCTAGATTACTTTTGCAGAAATTTAAATCATCAATTACCAAGCCATATAAAGATCAATCTCAACTATCTTAATTCAACTTAATATAGGAATTCAAAGTGTAGGAATTAAGTTCTACAATTATAAATGTAAAGGGATGAACTTCAAAGATCGAAAGAAAACAACAATTGAAAGAACTAGGGATGAACAAGGCTGTCACAGCTATCACACAATTGTATAACAGAAAATTAACATACATAGTCGACTGTCACACCACACCACTGCATTTTACAGGGGATGCAATTATTGATCATTCAAAGGAACACATGATAAATAGATGATTGTTGTAGCTTACTGTGAATAAATGAATTTATCATAAGATTCAAACCACACAATAGAATAAATAAAATACCTAGTTAACTCAGCAATCCCTATGGGAAGGCAGGCCCATCCTTCACACAGAGATGCTGGAAGTAGCACTCGCTAGAACACCGAGATCTGAAGAATCAAACTCGTATTAAAATGGCAAGATGAACACTCAACCCCTATCATAGCTTGTACAATATATTCGATTAATTTCCAACCCCTGGCTCGAAATAGTTCCCGCTATTTATACAGTTACAATCATAACTCCTTCCCACTAATATCGGCCAGCCATGAAGATCTCAGATCTTTAGGCTACCCCAATTACAATAATTTTTTACAGCCGTGGCAATATGGAAGCAGAAGATATAGGAAGACTATTACTCGAGCCAAAAATGACAATCATGATCAATTGAGAAGATACTCCATGGATTGCAACTATTCTTTAGCAGTGGCACACTGTTGCATCCCAATCTATTGCAGCCTATTGCAACTACCTTTGTACAGCTTGCGTGGAATAATATCCTTTGACCATGTTTTTTGGGCAACGATGGAATGGATGGCGATTATCTCAGCAATGAATGTTCATCTCTCTCTTAGCATGTTTAGCCTGCTACACCTGTTTCCTTTACATCTCAAATTATCTTTATAAAACCACCATATGTTAGCATAATTCAAGATATAGAGCCCTGATTACAACAATCCTAAGCATTAATAAAATAAGACAATGATTAACCATACATGTAAATTGAGGGACCAAGTGAAGGAAAAGCATCTGTTTAGTGTACATAATGAAGTAGGATGAGGCAAAAAAAGGTAGGTAAAGGTGGTCAAAAAGGGGTCATTTCTGGGCCCAACATCTCCCCCCAATTGTCCTGTTGCATGTCCCCATGCAACAACCTCCATTAGTCTGAATCTAAATCTGGCATTGTACTTCATTCATGGAGAGAAGAAAATTTATGTGGGAATTCAGGCGTTCCCTATTTTTCCAAGAATCCCTTATGGACAACCCAATATCTCCAACACATCTTCTCTTCTGCCTTTGTTAATGAGAATTCTTCCCTGTATGGTTTTTCCAGCCACCAGATGAGAGGTAATTTGAATTTGAGTCCCAGCCAATTAACTCCACATTCCTTCATGCATCCAACATATCCTTCTACCCTGGAAAGTGCATGTCTGAAATTCCTGTAACAGTAGGGATCTCTATTTTTCAAGGTTAAAGAGGTAGCCTGCCATCTATGCTAGCTGCATTCCAAAGCCAATTGTTGATGCTTGGAAATATAATTGACACAAATAGAGATAACCTTTTCTTGAAGTTCCATCATCTACTGAGTTTGGATGGAACATGCGAGTACATTCTACTGACGAGCAAGGAGAAGATGAGGGTTTTGAGGTTTGCTTCGCATCCAAAGGTTAGAGTGGGACTCATTATGAGAGAAAGTTTGGAAGGACATTTCCCACTAAACATGATTGCTAACAAAGGAGTCAAAATCCCTCAGCTTAACATCACCTAAGAAAGGGGTAGGATTCGAATGGCGATCCAAGGGACAGGCCAACTCATGCAAATAAAGCTCACAAAGCAAGTTATGCTCCTCAAAGTCACTTTCCAAAAATGTTTCCAGGAATTTAGCTAAGGTTGCTATTTCGTACGGTCTCCCTTCTTTTACGGGCCTCAGTTTAAACCAAATGAACTGCTCAAATAAAAACACAGGGTAAGAGGAGGATGGTACTCTAGTACCCAACAATTCCTGAGAAAGAGTATACAGCTGATATTTTTCCACCTGCATAGATTTGAACTTTTTCAGCTCCTTTAGCTCCTTTTGTATCTCTTCTCAACAGAGTTTCTGGAACATGAGTTCTTCTTCCCATCTTTCCTTTAATTCCCTAATGGTCTTCCTATGTTCAGCAAGGGAAACCATCCCTTCTTAACACCTCTCCACCTTACTCCTCCACTTCCTCACTTCCATTCTTAGGATTGAGAGTTCTTTCGTCAGCCTCTGGATTTATTCATCTTCAGCATGTTCTTCATTATCAAAATCCAAATTGACAAATTTTGAGGAAGTTGAGTCCATACCTTATCATCTGATGTTCCAATTTGAACATCATGTACTGCCTACATGGATACTTCTGAAATCACGTATGGGGTTACTAGTTCTTATGTAACAGCATCCCTTCCTCAAATTTTTCCTATAGCAACTTCAACCATAAGTTCCTCTGAAACAACTTCTAGGGATGTTGGTTCTTGTGCAATAGCATCCTCTCCTTGGAGTTCTCCTATAGCAACCTCAGCAGCTGATTGTGAAGGCGTTGGTTCTTGTGTGGCAACTTCTTCCTAAATTTTGATCTCCCCATCTTCCTGACTATCAGCTGCAGCTTTGACATGGGGGCAAGGCCACTGGTTCTTGTGTAATAGAGACTTGCCCTTCTATTTCTTCACACTGCTAGGATTGTAGAGTTACTTCCATGTCTTCTGTAATATGGATTTTTTCTTCAAGGATTTCAGTGTCCCCCAAGGATTGTGATTGCATTTATTCATCCTCTCCTAAATCCAAATCAGGAATTATATCCATTTTTGGATTGATTTCTTCTTGCTTCCTAAGAATCTCCATAGAAATTTCTAGGGATGTCACGGCGCAAACTTCTTTGTTAAAATCAGGATTATTTTCAGCCTTTGGTTCATCTACCCCAATTTGGGTGGAAACTTCAACAAGACTATTCAGAGATGTTGGTTCTTGTGTATCAGTACCCTATTCAACTTCATCATCATCCTACTACTGAGGTTCCATTTCTATTAGTTCTGTGCCCTAAGATGGTTCATGAGTCACGACACAGACTTCTTCACTAAAATTAGGAATAATTTCAGCTTTTGGTTCATCTGCCCCAATTTGGGTGGCAACTTCAACAGGAATATTCAAAAATGTTGGTTCTTTTGTATCAGCACCCTGTTTATCTACTACTTCCCTTTACTGAAGTTTCTCTTGGGGAGCTTCACCATCCTTCTAGTCAGATTGTCCTTCTTCTATTGGTTGTGACTGTAATTGTTCATTTTCCCCCTTTTTGTACCAGGGATCATTTCTGCATCCCTCACTTCTATTTCAGGTGCTTCCCGTCCTTGTTCTTCCACAGTTACTGGTACAGGTTGTTTTGTCACAAAGGAATGAACTATGACTTTGTATCCTAACTGGTTAAATATTCCTCCACACATAGGGTAGACCACCCTTTCTTCCTCCTCACCATACTCGGTAGGAGGTGATCCTTCTAATCGTTTTGTGGCTTCAACCAATGTGTGTAACATCCTTTCTACCTGCTTCCTGCATGCTTCCTTCCAATTTTCTAGTTCTTTCCAAAGTGACTGTACTTCTTCTTTTAATAGACCATTTTAGTACAAAAGTCCCTCAATTTGACGTTCTTCTACAGGCATTTCCTGTGGGCATCATTTGCTTTGGGTCCCAGAATGGGGAATTCAATCTGTGCTTCTAGGGTTTCCCATCTTGGCCGTGCTGCTTCAGCTGCTATAACCAACCTGGTTATTTTTATTCTTATTGGTGGTGACTCCTATATCTCTTCTTTTGATCTCCTTCTTTTCTTTCATGGTGCGGGAATCTCCAGATTTGCAGCTGATGTGGAAGGGATATCTTCTATCTCATCGTTTTTCTGTTCATCTTCAATCAGAGTTCTCCCCCATTCAGGGGAAGATTAAATGGTCAATACCTCTGTGTGTTCTTCTATTATCATGGCTCTAACATCCTCGGCTTTAGTTGTCCCAGCATCCAATGTTGCTCCAACTTCAGCCTCTAATGTTAGAGCTTCCATATTATTTAATCTTTCCACAGGGTTTTGTCTTACATTTTCCTCCAATTCTTCTACTTGGTCATCTGACTGATCATCCAATCCAGTTTCATCTCCCCCCCAATTAAATTGGAGGGACTCTGATCCTCTCGTTATTCCTCATCTCCCTCCAACTGTACATTTGCATGCTCCTCTTGGTTTTGAACATCCCCCAAGAGTTCAGGTACTTCTACTTCTGCCTCTATTGGAAAGCTAGGCAAAAGAGCGGGTTCCTGGTTTATCTGAATTTGACCTATGAATTGCTCCCAAGTTTGTTTCCTTTGAGATAAGGCCCTTAATATTATTAATTTGATTAGGCTGTGGTGGGTAAGGGAGGAGTTTGGATGCTTGGCTATTCTAACAAACCCCGCCATATGGTGTAGGTGATTAAATAGATAAAATGGAATGTTCAGTAAGGCCCTATGGCGTAGATGAGATAATAGAGGAAGTTCAGAATAATAAATAGTTTGATACCTGCCTTCGCAGGTGATATATTTCTTGAGAAATACTGCTACTTGATCCCATGGACGACGCAGTGACTCTAATGCTATCCCTCTCCTTAACTAGCGAAATTGCTCCCCCTTTATTAGAAAATCATGTACTGCAGCAGCATTAGGGGTTCTTCGACCAAGCTAGGCACTTCCCACCTGAGGAAGGATGGTGACTTCAGCCACTATTGCTTCAGAGACTTCTATGCATAACCCCCTAACCTCTGAGTGGGTTTCTATAAGATTTAAGGAAAATTGTAGAGCTGTCTCTCGTTGAAACCCATTTAGGCGTTGGAAGAATTTAGTCCATCCCGCAGCTTCAAAAATAGAGAAAAAATCAGCATTTCTTCTCAGTTCTCGGGTATTCATTAGAAGAAATTTCAACTGAAAATGGGCCTCCTAAAAAGAATTAATAAAATAATAGTTAAAATTATAAAATAATATTTATTAATTTTGGAGAAAGAAAAGAAAAAACTACTTTTTGTTTATATTTTTGATATATCTTCCTGTGTTTTTACTCAAATTTCGATCAGGAGAGCTCGTTGGATGTGGAATTTAATTCCGCATCCAACGAGTAGCCACTCAGCATACTTTTGATGGGACCCACTACCCCAAAAACAAGAAATACCTGAAAAAATGTGATGATGATGTCATCATCACATTTTTCAGGTATTTCTTGTTTTTGGGGTCGTGGGGTCCGTCAAAAGTATGCTAAGTAGGTACTCGTTGGATGCGGAATATAATTCCGCATCCAACAAGCTCTCCTGATCAAAATTTGAGTAAAAACACAGGGAGATAAGTCGAAAATACAAACAAAAAAAGTAGTTTTTTTTATGATACCTATCCCCAAATTTATATTAAAAAAGTGTTTAAGACCTATACGGTATTTCAAATTTAAAGCAATTTCATTGGCTAACACATGATGACATGGAATTTGAATCAAAGTTAAAAGGCCCATTTTGAGTTGAAATTTCCTCTAATGTGGAGGTTCATGCTGAGCTGGGATACCCATGTTTGTTTGAATTCAGAATTATTTATGAGCCCAACAAATTACACGTCTCAACAAGGAGGTTAAATCACAGATTATGCGTGAACCACTGAGAGTGGAGTTGGGTAAATTCAGAAAGTTAAGAGCATGGAAATGTTTGGAAATTTATCCCAAATTAGGAAAGGTGGCGGTTATCAGATAAGCTTAAATGGCCATTAAGTCGTACGAGTGGACAGTTAACAATATGTGGGTGTAATAATGGGCGCAAAAAGGAAGGCATGATTCATGCTATCAAATCTAGTTAACGCTTGATCAAGCAAATAATCAGAACCATACCTTTGTAAATATGTGATAAACGGTGACCTTTGAGAGTAGTAAAGCATGTGAAGTGCAGCCATTTAAATTTGATCATTATTGTAGGCATGATGTAATGAATTTTTCTCCCGACGGACCAAAACCATCTTGTCAATCTTGCTGGAAACATAATGAATGCTATGAAGTAAATCGGAATTGCTGGCGTCAGGCATTGGGGCCAAATATGGAGGATTCGTGAACCAAGGTTGCAAAGAGTTCTGCCAATATTGGAGGAGTCACAGCCATGGGCCATAGAGAAATCAAGCACTTTGGCGGAGTCGTAGCCGTGAATCATAGAAAAATCAACCAGTTTTGGCGAAGTTGCAGCCACCAGAAAAGGTAAAAATGGTAAAAATGGGCAGGATTGAAATAGTGTCACAGCTACCAGAAAAGGTAAAAAAAATGGGCAGAATTTAAACGGAGTTGCAGCTGCGTGGGACGGAAAAAGACATTAAGTTATGGTGTTGCAACTGCACAAACAGGGCAAAGGGCAATATTTTACGGTGTTCCAGCTGCACGAACAGAGTAAAGGGTGGGATTTTACGGTGTTGCAGCTGTAGAAAAATGGAAAAATAAGCAAGGTTTTACAGTGTTGCAGCTGCACGAATGGGGTAAAGGGCAGGATTTTACAGTGTTGCAACTGCAGAAAAATGGAAAAATAGGCAAAGTTTTATGGTGTTACAACTGTAACTAACTGTTCAGGAAGTTAGAAAAGGACGACCTTGGTCGTTAGGCCCAATCGTGACCATTTCTCCTCAAGCACATCCCTGCACATATTCTTAAAAAAAATGGATCAAGTGCAAAGGAAAAAGATAAAAATAATATATATATATATATATATATATATATATATATATAGAGAGAGAGAGAGAGAGAGAGAGAGAGAGAGATATATATCAATCTATTTATGTACAAAAATTTATGTAAGATTTACAGCGATTATCTAAATATTGACAGGGGCAGAGAAAGATTCCTACCCTTGTTCTAACTGGTATTCTAAATTAGCTGCAATCTGTGAAGTGAATGCGTCCTTCGAAATGGGCTTATGGTACAGTCACAGCCTGTGACCATTAGCAAATAATGGTGCACGATTCTCATCAATGGTTACCAGGCGGACTATACCATTATCAAATACTCTGTCTACCAGGTATGGGCCCAACCATCTTGTGTGTAACTTACCCTTGAAGCCCCTTTTGAATCTTTAATCGTATAATAATTCCCAGTCTCCTTCGCAGAAGACTTTCTTTTTGATGAATCGATCATGCCAATTGGATCTCTGTTGCTAGATTAATATTGTCTGATCCACAGCAGCTAAACGTTTCTCATCAAGTTCATTCAATTGATTCAATCTTCTCTTCTGGGCTTCAGTCACATCTAAGTTTACCTCTGTACCTGTCTTCAAAGTCTTGATTTCAAATTCAATGGGGAAGACAACACTTTTCCCATACACCAAGTCATAAGGAGAGAAACCTGTAGTATTGCACCAAGTAGTACAATATTCCCACAATGCTTCTGAAAGTCTATCAGCCTAGTCTCTATGATGGCTCCTGATTGTTTTGGTAAGGATGGCTTCAATAACTTTTTTAGTGCTTTCCACCTGGTTGTTGGCCTAGGGATGGTATGGTGAAGCTATCCAGTGCTGAATATGGAACTTTCGTAGAAAAGATTCAAATTGATGCGACACAAACTGAGGTCCTCCATCTGTAACCACTTCCTTGGGTACTTCGAAATGGGTAAATATTTCTCCATACAGGAAATCGATCACAACCTGGTCATTGGATTTCACCAAAGCCATAGCTTCTACCCATTTTGTCATGTAGTCGGTATAAACCAAGATGTGGGATTTATGGCTGGAATGAGGGTTGATAGGGCCAACAAAATCTAAGGCCCATCTACCAAAAGGTTCAACCAGCAATTGTGGTTGAAGAGGAATTCGATCCAATCTATTAGGTTGGCCCATCCTCTAGCAACTGTCACAAGACTGGACATATATTTTTGCATCCCTGAAAAGTGTCGACCAATAGTATTCCATTCTCAACACTTTGTTTCTTGTCCTCCTATCTGCAAAATGTCCCCCATAATGCTCATCATGGCAGGCCTTTAGAATATGGAATATTTCATCTTCTCATACACACCTTCTAATTTTAAGATCAGGGCATGTGTAGAAGAGATGTTTGTCTATCTAACAATACCTGGCACTTTGTTGAATGATTTTCCTCTTTTCTCTTTTTGACAAATGTGTCGAAATCTTCCTTGCAGCCAAGTAGTTAGCGCCATCTGCATACCAAGGGGAATGAGCTGAAACTGCAAATAAGTGTTCATCTGGAAAAGAGTCCTCAATAGGAAAATTATCATCACTGTTAGTAAAACGAGATAAGAAATCAGTGACAACATTTTCTTTTCTAGGTTTTTCTATAATAGTGATATCAAATTCCTGTAATAATAATAGCCATATAGTTACCCGAGCATTTGTAACAGGTTTATTCATTAGATACTTGATGGCTAAGTGGTCAGTGTGCACAAAGGTAGGATATCCAGTGATATAATGTCGGAATTTTTTAATGGAGTAAACAATGGCTAAAAATCCTTCTTGATAACAGTATAATTAAGTTCAGTAGGGGCTAAGTTTTTGCTAATATAATAAACTGCATAAGGTGCTTGACCATCCTGCTGTCCTAAAACTGCTCCAATGGCGGTATCAGAGGCATCTAAAGAAATGTGGAAGGGCAGGGCCCAATTGGGCCCCATTAGGATGGGAGTTGTGGACAACTTCTCCTTAAGTTTAACAAACACTATCTGGCATGCCTCATTCCAAGTAAATTGCACATCCTTCATTAACAATGAAAACAAAGGAGAGGCAAGTTTGGAAAAAAATTATATAAATCTTCTATAATAACCAGCATTCCCTGAGAAACTACGCACTTCTTTCTGAGTTCTAGGAGTAGGTATATTTTTTATTACCTTTATTTTAGAGGGGTCTACCTAGATGCCATCAGTAGAGATAAAATTCCCCAACACTACCCCTTCACTCATCATCATATGGCACTTTTCAGTGCTCAAAGATAGTTGGGTTTGCTCCCAGCGTGTTAAAACCTTTACCAAAATTTTCAATGCTTCTTCAAAGTCTTTGACATAAGGAGTAAAATCATCCATGAAAATTTCCATACTATCATTAACCAATTCTGAAAAGATGCCAATCACAGCTCTTTTAAATGTGGTTGGTGCATTGCATAAGCCAAAGGGAAGTACTATGTATGCAAAAGTCCCCCAGGGACAGGTGAAGGTAGTTTTGTCCTGGTCTTCAGGAGCAATTTGGATTTGATTGTACCCACTAAACCCTTCCAGGAAGGAGAAGAACTTCTTCCTAGATAAGGTGTCAAGTACTTGATCGATGAAAGCCAAGGGAAAGTTATATTTCTGTGTTGCCTTGTTCAGCTCTCTATAGTCCACATAGACTCTCCATTTACCACTCTTCTTAGGTATTATCATGAGTGGAGACACCCACTCACTATCTGAAATGGGATATATAAATCTTGCTTCCAAGAGTTTCTAAATTTCTTCCTTCACTATGTCCCTAAGATTGGGATTCATTCTTCATTGAGGTTGGCACATAGGCCAGGAGTCACTTTTGATATAAATGTGGTGGGTGCATAGATTAGAAGGGATACCATTCATGTCTATGTACTACCAATAAAATGCCCCCTTATGTTTTTTTAAGAGAGTGATTAGGCGTTCATGTTCATCTGGGGCAAGACTGGGATTGATATTCATGGTTTTTCCATACTCTACCTCGACATGAACACTTTTCAAAATTTTCAACACTGGAACTATGTGAGTATCACTAACTAATGTCTCTTCTATGAGATTTTCCTGTTCTTCTTCACCTAGAGTAGCATTCAGGATCTGATAAATTTTCTTATTGACAGAAGTGGGTTCACTGATGAAATTATTAATGGCACCATTTTCAGTTTCATCTTTAAAAGTCAAGGCCTTCCCTATCGTTAATAATGGTTGAACACCCTCTTCTTCCTCTGGCTCCATCCATAATAGAGTTTTAGCTTCTAGGCTCGGCTAAGCTAGAGGATAGAGAGTGAGGTTCTTTATCTCGATTCCATCTGATATGGTCATAGACCCAGACCGACAGCTGATGCAAGCATCAGTTGTAGATAACCAGGGACTTCCCAGGATCAATGGGTGTCCTCCTAGCTGCGAATTAGGTTGTAAAACCAAGAAGTCAGCAGTATATTCCCAAAAATCAACTGAGATAACGAGATCATCCAAGATTCCTTCAGGTTTAATAGTGGATCTATCTGCCAGTTCTAAAACAGTAGGAGTTGGCCTGAGATTGGTGATCCCAAGTTTCCTTACAGTTTCAATGGTCATGACATTAATTTTTGCACCTAAATCTACCAATACATTGGGTATCTTCATGCTCCCAATTTGCACAGTGACAGTGGGGTTCCCAGGATCATCGTATTTGGCCAAGAGGATTTTTCCCATTATTAATTCAGATAATTTCCCTATGACATGAACAATGGGAGGATCCCTGGGTTTTCTTCCTGGTTTCCTTATACATAGATCCCAAATGGTTCTAGCATAGATAGGTACATCATGAAGGGCCTGAAGGAGTGCAATTTTGACATAGAGATTTTTTAACTCTCCTAAGAGGTTAAATTGAGGTTGTCCCACTGCCTTCGGTAGTATTAATCTTTCAGGGTATGGTGGTTCCCTAATCAATTGTGTAGGCTATGTGTCGATAAATGTGTCTTCTTGTGTTTTAGCTAGCATATTGGTAGGATGTTTAGCGTCCTCAATAATGGGGGTCACTGTATTGGATAAATAATGTTGGTTCATCCTTTCTTTAGGCACAGAGGATGGAACATCCTTAATTAACAAAGGATCCACTACCCTCCCTGATCGTAAGCAAATGTCGTTGTAGGGAACTAGAGTAATGGAGTAAGCGGGCATGTTGGTAGTCTCAAACTGATGGACTGCTTTATTATTTGGGTTGGGTTTAGCTTGAGTAGGCAGCTGTGGTCATATCGGCATATTGGGGACAACATTATTCTGGAGTTGCAACTGCGACTGCTGATAAAGCTGAGGGTATTGTTGAGGAGGGTACGGTTGATGAAGAAACGTTTGATGTGGAAGCTATTGAGGAGTTGGTTATGGGGAAACTGGTTCCCTGGATGGAATTCCATCCATATAGGAGACCAAGAATTTTGTTGGTTTGGTGGCTAAGTCCAAGGGTTCCAAGAGTTAAAATTTTGCATCAGAGGTTGAGAGGGATACCATTGATGGTTAGAATAAGATGAAGTGAATTGTGTATTCATGTGCTACATATTATTCCAATTATTCATGTTATTCAAAAATGGAAGAAATTCTGGAGCCATACCTTGATTTCGAGGTTGCCAGGGGTTTTTTTGTGCAATAAAGTAGGTTGGTTCCACATCTGGAGTTGATTCCTACAGAAATGCCTTCACTTGAGGTAGTGAAGGGCATTCTTTTGTGTCGTGGTTCAGCTCACATAGTTGACACACTTCTACCTTGTCGAGTGGGCACTCCTTCAGAGGGTGGTTCTTTCTACATTTACGGTAGAATATACCAAGTGTGAGATCCTCTACTGCTTGTTTCTGCTTTTCCCTCAGGACATCTATTTCTGAGGAGATGGAGCTCATCATTTCTGTCTTGAAATTTTTGAGGAGATTTCCTATTTTTTCCCAGGTGGATCCTCCATTAGATGAATTTTTTGTTATGTCAAAGACATCACGTTCTAATTTGTCTCGTTTGTCCCGTTTGTTGTTTCTGGAAGATCCCCTGGAATACCTTTTGCATAGTTCAATGACCTTTTCAAATGACTCCTTTGAGATATCCCCTTTTCCTAACAGGTTCAACATGTCTAGGCAGTCATCCATAATCCCACAAAGTAGGATTATTTTGAGCACATCTAACCCCATATTAGTTTGTCCATCTCTCTGCACATTATATAAAAGCCTTTCAACAAAATCTTCCAGACTTTCATCGTCCTTTTGTACTATTTTAAATAGTTCTTCTCTTTTATCCTTGGTATTGCAATACTCCTGATATTTCCCAAGGAACACCTGTTTCATTCAGTCCCAGGTAGTGACAATTCCCCCACCCAAGATCATGAACCAATGTAATTCATTGTCCTTTAGAGTGGCAAGAAAAAGTTTCAACTTCTATGCATTGGTGGTGTAGTCATAGCTATGACAGAAGATGTCAAATTCAAAAAGAAATTCATCCGGATCCTCTGCCACTTTTCCATAAAAATGAGGCAACACCAATGGCAATATATTTTTCATGGGGGCTATCCCCTCTAGCTGTTGAATTGGGAACTGGAGTGTAGAAATTGTCCCTTCAAGTAGGGAGTTACCCTCATGATGTTGATTTTCACCCATTGCTTCTTCGTGATCTTCAGGATCGCGTCTATTGCTCATGTCTTCTTCTGCTTTATCCTCTTCATGCTTCCATCGATCGTTAAATATTTGATGGAACTGTGTCCACTACTCTTCTGTCACAACCTTCCTGTTAATGTGATATATAAAATCTCGGTCAGTTGATCCCACAGTACTAACTTTGTCTTCCTCCCCAGGGATATCCGAGGGTGTTGCATCTCCTCCTATGTTCTCCACTGTGGAAACTGATGTTGCCACTCCGGGGGTAACTGAGATTCTTCTAATAGGTGTTTCCTGATGGTGAGCCCCAATAGAATAATTGGTCCTATCAACCAGATTGTCAATGAATGTCCTTCTTCCCAATGCTAGATTTCACCCATGGCCTCGACCACCTACAGTGTTATTGTTCTGTGGGGTACTGTGATTTATAGGAATGTCACGTCGTACCCTTCTCGTATTCATGCAACCCAAAACATGAAAACTTAAAAACTGAAGAAAAATGAATAATTATAATTACTGGATACACCTACTACGGTGTCTAATAATTATCTTCCCAAAAAATGGTGCCAAAATGTTGGGCACCCTATATGCAAGTTAATTAAAGCCAACATACAGAGTGTTCAATATAAATTGTCAACCCAGGGAAGTCTTTTATTCCAAGGATAATACGCACTATATATGCTTTAAAAACTAAGTAGCTGATGTTGTAAATGAATTACCCTACTTTCCTATTCAACCCAACTCATCCCATGATCTACTTGATCTAGCTTACCTTCTTAAGAATACAATCACAAATACCTTCTTACAATCCTTAATCTAGAATTAAAAGATTCAAGAAACAGAAATCTAGATTACTTTTGCAGAAAGTTAAATCACCATTTACCAAGCCATCTGAAGATCCATCTCAACTATCTTAATTCAACTTAATATAGGAATTCAAAGTGCAGGAATTAAGTTCTACAATTATAAATGTAAAGGGATGAACTGCAAAGATCTAAAGAAAACAAGAATTGAAAGAACTAGGGATGAACAAGGCTGTCATAGCTATCACACAGTTGCATAAGAGAAATTTAACCTACACATTGAACTGTCACACCACACCACTACAGTTTACAGGGGATGCAATTATTGATCATTCAAAGGAACACATGATAAATTGATGACTGTTGTAGCTTACTGTGAATAAATGAATTTATCATAAGATTCAAACCACACAATAGAATAAATAAAATACCTAATTAACTCAGCAATCCATGTCGGAAGGAGGGCCCATCCTTCACACATAGATGCTGGAAGTAGCACACATTAGAACACCGAGATCTAAAGAATCAAACTCCTTGTATTAAAATGGCAAGATGAACACACAACCCCTGTCATAGCTTATACAATATATTCGATTAATTTACAACCCCTGGCTCAGAATAGTTCCCGCTATTTATACAATTACAATCATAACTCCTTCCCACTAATATTGGGCAACCATGAAGATCTCGGATCTTCAAGCTGCCCCAATTATGATAAGTTGTTACAGCCATGGCAAGATGGAAGCAGAAAATATAGGAAGACTATTACTCGAGCCAGAAATGACAATCATGATCAATCGAGAAGATACTCCATGGATTGCAGCTATTCTTGAGTAGAGACGCACTGTTGCAGCCTATTGCAGCTACCTTTGTACAACTTGTGTGGAATAGTATCCTCTGAGCATGTTCTTTGGGCAGCGATGGAATGGATGGTGATTATCTCAGCAATGAATGTTCACCCCTCTCTTGGCATGTTCATCCTGCTACACCTGTATCCTTTACATCTCAAATTATCTTTATAAAACCACCATATGTTAGCATAATTCAAGATATAGAGCCCCGATTACAACAATCCTAAGCATTAATAAAATAAGACAATGATTAACCATACCTGTATGAATTGAGGGACCAAGTGAAGGAAAAGCATCTGTTTAGTGTACATAATGGAGTAGGATGAGGCAAAAGGAGGTAGGTAAAGGTAGTTAAAAAGTGGTCTTTTCTGGGCCCAACAGCAGCATCAAAATGTTGTTCCACCAATTCCAGCTGGACCTTAGGTGAAGGCACCTGACTAATAGAATCCAAGTTTTATAGTTTCTTGTTTTCGGTTTCTGAAAATCGGGAAATGAACATTTAGCCAGGAAAGCATGTGGGGTTTCTGATTTCCGTTATGGGAAAGGAAAAGTCAGAATTTGGAAAGGGTAAAAAGCATCATAAATTAAAAACGATGTTACTGATATCCGGGATCTAAATGTTGGAAATCGGAAATCAATAGCAAACCAAACAGCTTTAATAAAATTAGAGTTTCTGGTTTCTGTCAACCGGAAATCGGAACAAGGACTATTCTTTATTCAAAAAGATAAGGTTTCCGGGATCTAAATGTCACAAATCGGAAATAAAAAAACATACTTCAAGTTACCTCCAAAAAAGGGATCTCTTCTTTCTGAATTCGAAAAGAGAGGATCGAAAACTATGAAAAACAGTTTGAAAACACGTAAAAAAGGTCCCGAAAGCTAAAAAAAATATAGAAAAAACAAGGTCTACTGAAAGAAATTATTCGATCCAAAAAAAATACTTACAACTTGTCAGCCTCCCTGAGTGAGGTATGGCTAGAAAAACTAGGCAAAGGGGGCTCTCATTTTGATAACTCAAAATGGGGATCTGTTGCAGGCATCAACAGATGACGACTTGTTGGGGAGATGCAATTATCTTTGATTACCTCTACATGAAATTTCGAAGAAAACATGTCAGTATAAATATGTCAAGTTCATCAATAAACTCAAATGGGAAACAACCTGATCTAGTAGAGATAAATACATAATTGATATCACACACATCCATAATCATTGATAGTAATACTCAACAAATGAGAAAGTTGTAAAAATGCTAAAACATCCTTGCGAACAGATATCAATGATAAGCAGTTAAAGATAGCCTTTTGTGAAAACCCTGGGTTTATGTCGTGACCTTCAAACCAAGAATCACTTGGGTTATAGGTTTTATCATGAATATTTACAATGAATTCTTTTTCTTGTTCTTTTTTTTTCTTTTTTTTTAAATGAGACCAACCCAGTTGTGTCAAGAACATTGTCCTGTCAGGGAACAATGCCATACAAATATTTTACCTGGAAACTAAACAAGCTAGCTTCATCAAGGGACTCCCTATATTTTGGTTTTTTACACCAAAATAAATTACCATGGCTTGGTAACCACCTATTAGTAATTTCAGTCCAAGCAACATCCATGAACATGGTCAGGCCTGATTGTAATAATACCTCCTGTCATTAACCACACAGATATGAATCTTTTGTAATCAAGAAGAATTATTTGGGATGCAAACTGCAAGCCATTTCCCTGGCTTGGGCACCAGCTGATGTTAATGTCATTCACAAATGATGAACATGATAGGTTTCCTTGTGATAAGACCCCCTATCTTGTAGCTTAAAATTATTGAGGTATTTGATTATTTTGGTCCTAGGTGACAAGGGTAGGATCAGAAAAAACCTGAAGGTTAGAGAAAACATTATATATGTACTACTATAATCACCGTAATATCAGGCAGGAATACAAAAGTGTTCTCAACAACTTCCCCATTATTATGAGGACAATAAATATAATGATCATTAGAAACGTGGATTTCAGTACAAACAAAGGCCAACAATAGATCTTGAATTGCTTTCCCATAAGGATATTAGTCCAAACCAAACCCACATAAGAGTTCCTAACACATTCAGATCAAAATTATTAGTAAAGTCTTTTAGGGATCAACTGCTTTACCAACCGGCACTAGTTGCTGTGGGAAGATTAAGTCTTGTAAAATAAGGAAAAATAGAACAAATCAAACCAATTAAAACCAATCACCAATCACAACCGCAAATTATGTATAGGTAATTAAAACTTACCTCAATAAAAATATTTCTTTAGAAGCTAGACATTTGTCGGAAAGGTGTCAATGACGCCTTCCAATGTTTGCAAGAGGACAGTACCAAGGCTGATATTTTTTGTAATAATGAATGACCCTAACCACAGATGTTGAAACTTTTTATAGTCTTGTTTGTCCTTGTGGGGCTTGTCCCACTTAAGTACTAGATCCCCAATCTCGAAGTGACGATTTGTGGATGACTTATCATCAAACCATATCTTGACCAATTGTTGATGATGATACAACTTGTTTCTATACTTCTCCCTTTCCTCTTCTAACTTAAGAAGGGTATCGATTATGTCTTGCAAGGAGGAAGATTTGTTGTCTTGTGAATAAGACTGAGCAATGTGTAATAATGGGAGTAGAAGGTTTGGTGGTAAGACAACTTATTTTCTATAGAACAAACAGTAGGGATAATTACCAATGGCAACCTTAGGAGTTATCCTTCCTGGCCACAAAGCATTAAAGATATTAACATGCCAATCCTTGTGGTTGTCAACCACAGTCTTCTTAAGAATATTGATCAAATTCTTATTAGAGGAATCTGCTAGGCCATTACCTTGTGTGTAATAATTAGCATAATATTTTACTTTGATCCCCTTTTCAAGGGCATATTGAGTAAGATCATTTGAGTTAAAATTAGAGGATTTATCGAAAACCAAAGAATCTGGTACTCCAAACCTGGTAAGGATATTATGCTCCAATAAATATGTGACGGAGTTGGTGTTGGAAACCTTTAATGGGATTGCTTCCACCCAATGGGTAAAATAGTTTGTTGTAGTCAGAATATACTTGTGTTGCAACAAGAAAGGAGGAGTGATAGGACCAACAAAATCCAGTCCCCACTGTTGAAATCGGTACTGGACAGTGACACGTTGGAGAGGAAAGGCCGACTTCTTTAATTTTTTGGCACATTTTTGTCATGGCTCACATTTTCTAACAAGGTTATAATAATATTTAAACAACATATGCCAATAATAACCTGCTCTTAATACCTTGTGGGTTGTGGTTTCTCCAGAGTAATGTCCACCTACAGGCCTTGCATGCAGATCAACCAAAATTTTATCAGCTTCTGTTTTTTCAAGGCACCTGAGAAAGACACCATCATAATTATTATGAAACAACACATTATCAACAAACTCGTAAGGTGTTTCCTTGAGTCTCATAGTCCAATGCTTTTTGAAGTCGATGGTTAGAGGGGCATAGCCGTGAGTGAGATAAAATCTAATGTCATCATACCATTCTAATGACGAAGCAGTAATGAAGTCAATAGTGTCAACTGACATATTTTCCTTGTGAATGCATTGTCATTCCTGATCTGGAACATTCAATTGGGATTCCAACAAGAATAAACCCTGCCCTTTTACCATTTTCAAAGGTTTTATCTCCAAGTCGTACTCCTAGAGCACAGTCATCCAGTGAGCTCTTTTTTCTCCCAACCCTTTTTGAATAAACATGTTTCTTACCATTGTGTAGGGGACTATAACCTTCGTCTTTGATTTTGATAGATAGGGCCTTAAATGTTTCAAATATTTGTAAACAATATATACCTATGTATAATTTAGTTTGGGTCCCTTAAACGTATAGCTCATAAAAGATAGTGGGATTTCTGTATCCTCTTCATTTATCTGTGTAAGCATAGCAGCATAAGAAACATTAGTGGAAAAAGTGTATAAAACAAAATCTTTTGAAAAATGAGGAGGCATTAACCCAGGCACCTCCATTATGGCATTTTTTATGTTTTAGAACGCATCCTTTTGAACATCGGAATATTTGAATACATCATTCTTCTTCACCAAACCTTAAAGAGGTCTAACAATCTGTGCAAAGTTAGGGACAAATCTTCTGACAAAGTTAATCTTTCCTAGGAAATATTGCTTAGATTTCTTCGAACCAGGGGGGCCGATTTTTTCAATTGCTTCTACCCTTTCGGGGTCAATGATTATTCTTTCATTAGAAACAATGAATCCTAGAAGTTTACCTTCAGAGACTACAAAAACTGATTTCTTTGGGTTTAAGGAAATGTTGTATTTCCTCCATCTGTCAAAAACATGCCTTAAGGCTAGTAAATAATCATGTTGTTTCTTTGTAAAAATGGTAATATCATCTAAATAAACAACAACAGAGATTTGTAACAAACCTCAAAAGGATATATCCATACCTCTCTAAAAGGTAGCACCAGCATTAATCATTCCAAAAGGCATACTCTTGTAGGAAAAAGTCCCCCAAAGTGTCCTAAAGGAAGTTTTCAATTAGTCAGAGTCCATCACTAGAACCGGTTTATACCCTAAAAACCCATTAAGGAGAGAAAACATCTCTACACCTAACATTGTTTGTAAGATTTGCTCCATGGATGGAACTCGGTAGTTATCCTTTCCGGATGCCCTGTTGAGATTCCTGAAATCCACACATAATCTGATTTCCTTGTTTTTCTTAGAGACATCAACTAAATTAGAATTCCATTGTGTATATATGACAGGAAAAAAAGTTCTTGCTTTCAGAATCTTGTCAAGTTCTTTATTTATGGATGGCTCTATACTTGGATGTATTTTCCTTAATTTATGTTGACAAGGCTTAATATCAGGCCTTAGCGGTATATTGTATGGATGATTAAAAGATCAAAAGTATTAAGGTCATCATAGGTCCATGAAAACACATATTTGGATGCAGTATTTGCCAATAGGGAAGCATCAAAATTTTACGATCTGGGGAGACTTAATATTAAAATATTGGAAAGAATTAGTCATATCCCTTACTATTTTTTTATAGTTCAAAATATGAGGAACTAAGCAATGGATTTGGTTCCTTACTTGTTTAACTATGATCTCTGAGTCACCATAGCACTAAATAATATTAGCTCCTAGGTCAATTTCTTTCTTCAATCCTTGTACCAAGGCTTCGTATTCCACAATAGTATTAGTGCATTGGAACTCTAATCTACAGGAAATGATCCATTTGGTACCTTTGGGGTCTATGAGCACACAGCCAGCACCGACACCATATTTGGACCTAGATCCATAAAAAGAAAGCATCCATGAGGACAAATCTAATCTAAAATTTTTATTAACATTATACACATTATGTACAATCTCACAAACAAATGGAATAACCTTACAGTTATCAATTTCCGACAATGTGTAAGAGTCAAAGGTATAATTTCCAATAACTGAATTTACAAAAATTGATGGTTCAATTGGATCATTAAGATTTGTGACCATCCGTTTCATAAGAGGCTCCCTATTGATATTAATCTGATTGGGCATCCCATTGTATGGCATCTTTAAGTGAGACCAGTCTGTGGCAAAATATCCCTTCAATTTTTTAGACATGTCTCTGCTTAACCACATACCATAAGTTTCCGGTACATCAGCCACAACAATGTCTACTATTTGATGTATTCTGGGATCAATAGATAATGTTAAAGGAACATTTTTTAACTCACCCAATACTTTTACTCTGGATCTATGTAGATGTACTATCTATGTAGGGAAAGACTCCCACGCGGCGTTTAACTTTTTGCATACTGAGACATGCATAACATTCAAAAATGATCCTGAGTTGATCATATAGTTATGGACATTTCTAATGAAAATATCAAAAGTTAGCAAGAAATGTGGAACCTTCTTAGTAGCATATTTTTGGGACTCAGGCTTTGTACAAACCTCTAAGCTATGGTTTTGATCTTCTCTTGACCTATTGAATACCATATTTTTTGGCAGACCCTCTCTGATAGATGGTATCTTGAGAATTTCAGATAGAGAAATGTTAGATTTAGCCCTTTTTAGATCATCTATAAGATTGTATTCAACCTTAGGGATTACCTTTTCTTTTATCGGGACTTCCTTACCTGTTGTATGAGCATACGTCCTTGGTGGAGTGTATTGTGGTGGCAATTCTTTTCTCCTAGTATTGTAAGAATGTTGCAGATAAAAAATAGTTTAGGTATCTTCCTCGTGTTCTTCTTCAACCATAGGCATCTCTGAAAAACAATTAATAGTATTGAAAAATAGATCATGTTTATCATTGGGAAGCATAGTTTCTTCAATTTCCTGTCTAACACCGTTTTGTACATTTCGAGGGGTAGAGGTTAGGGATTTGAAAATAGAGTAGATCTCATCAGAGGTAATTGTTTCCTCAGGGTTCAGAGGTGGTTTATTTAAATGAGGTTGATAAGGTATCCTAGGTGGTGGCCTTACCTGACCTCTGTTATTTCCCTATTTATCATCATCTGCCCTTTTGAGATCAACCATATCATTGGAAATCCTTTGCAACAATTTCTTTATGTTATCCATTTCATAAGGATATTTATCTAACGACATGGGATTAGGAACATGCTATTGCTTTCTCCTAGAAGTATAAGCGTAGCATGGTTTTCACCCTTGATACGTGCAAAAGAACCTCCCTTCTGTCAATGGGACAGAAGGGTAGAGTTTGTGAAGGAAAGCTACAGTAAAAAACAATATTAGTAAAACAAAATCGATAAGTAAATATGGCTAAACTAAATAAACAAAAACATGACAAGTATACCTTCTTTTTTCTTGAAAATGGGCCACCATTCCCAAACTTGGAAATGGACCACCTATCCGCAGGCTAGTTAGTACGGAGGATGCCTCAACGTGTCGGATGGGAGATGGTGGGGTTATGGAATTATTGGAAAAATGATGTGAGTAATTTGAGAATAATGGTTTCTCACCGTACTCACGAAATAGAATAATGGAAGTAGGAATAAGTCAATCTTGTGATGGAGACCTCCGCACTATTTTATAGGTTTTTTTTCCTTTTCTCTCTTTTAGGGTTTTGGAACCCTATTTAGGGTTTTTAATCTTTTTTGTGTTTTTAGCCCTTTTTGGGGTTTTTATCCCTTTTGTGAGCTTTCTAGCTCTTTTGTGATATTTTTGGCCTTTTTTGAGAGAGAATGAAGGTAAACCATAGTTGTAAAGGTCAAAGCTAATGAAAAATGGTAGGGAAATGATGTATGTATGTGGTTTAGACCATATAGAGCTAGGTGAGCAATGTTTTGTGTATACAGACTTCCCTCTGATGTGTGAGGGAAGGATCTCATCATATGGTCGATAGACATCATAGGATCATGGGGATAGTGGAGAGAATGGAGAGACTTGTGAAGAAGCGATGCTTCCTCATTCGAACCACAGTGGCTTTTGGTTTTTGTACTAATATTGGTTCCCAACAATGGGTGAGATAAAAAGAATGTGTGACATGTATATGGATGAGGCAGGCATACCCATGCTCGTAACAATTTCAAAAGAATAAATAATGGGATCAAGGCTCAAAAATATGGGAGCTGATCAATACATATACAACTGATGTTACATAATGGTGGCCTCAATGAGAGGCTAAATATCCTGCTAATCTGAAGAACTGATACATAGGAACAACAAAATTCTCTTGGAATGGAATATCTTCATAATCGATTCTCTGTTGAATATGGAAGTGTACATAGTTGGAGGGATTCCATGACAGGGAGTCAGAATCTTAGTACAATATGCTGCATCAATACTGGATTTACAGAGAAGCACTTCTTTGGGGCTTCCAAACGCTCTTTCCTACGCAACCCAGAAATCACAAGGGACATGAAATGGTATGGGTCCCATAGTAGACTCACCAATGTGCTAGAGTCAGGTGAAAATCGGGGTATTCAATCAATTAATGCATGGACCAATACCATGTATGAATATCAATGGTCTTATGATTTAGCTGAAGTCAATCACATGAGACACAACCATCCTGAGAGGCAGTAATGACTCCTCTCAAGTGGTCCAAGGAACTCATAAATAAGGTGAATAAAACCAGGATACAGACACCTCTAGGTCTATCCTATGGAATAGATGTGTTGATGTCGACAGAGGGATACATGAAACTAATCAAGGAAATATGTTTCCTTGATGAGAAGCATGAGGGGGATAATCAAATATGTGGGACAATATGGGGACTAGAACATGGAATAGGGGAACAGGGGAATGGGAGTATTGGGGAATCAAACTTCCTTTGTTCAGAGTATGACGACAGGGTTGACCTGGAAACAAATGAAACTGGATCATGGGATAGGGATCATAGCTTAAATACTAGGAAGATAACTGTAAATGGGAAATACGGAAGGAAGTAACTGGACTAGTTATATCCAGGGGATCCAGGGAAAAATAATTGCAGAATACTCTGAACAAAGGCGAAGAAAACCTGGGAAGTTGTTGAACTTTAATATAGGGTGGCGTCAAAATACACCGTTATGATATGATCTCATGGATTTTTAGCGAGCCCAAGAAAGTAAATGCTCGATGGTGTTTTCATTTTTAGAGAGTCTAAAAATAGGAAGAAGACTTCAATGTGGTATCTTTTTCATATGTAGTCTCCTGAGTCCGAAAAAGGATAAAAGTGTGCATAGGAGATCTTCCCAACCTTTGGGGAAGGAATACTTCTTTACCGTTGGTAGTCCAATCAAGACGAAAAAGGTTAAAACTATAATGACTAGACGGACATTCAAATACTTTTATGAGCATTGTTATAGTCGATTTTACCACACATGGTGAATCACATTTTTATGGCCTTCCCTGTCCCTCTACAGACTCCTTAGACCCCATGGACCATTTTTGTTCCTTTGATGTTTCCAACATCATCCCTAAAAACATGCTAAAATTTCCATACGTGACTTTTAAACCCTTTCTCGCGTATATACACAGATTTGACCCCTAAAACCACGTACATCGAGATGTGTGCAAAAGGCCAAATTCTTTTGGAGTTTTCCTTGATGTGGATCTGACTCACTTATCTCCTGTCCTTCCATATGCCTTGAGATCACTCAGATTCCACCTTTCATTACCCCATTGAAGAGCTATATAAGGAACCCTTTGGATACATTGAAGGCATAGGAGGAATTGAGAGCAAGAGAACTATAGTCCATTGTTGCCGAAGCTTATACTTGAGTCTGCATCCCTCTATCCCTTGGAGCACTTTTGTGTTTTTCCCAAGATTTACTTTTGCTTGTGAGCTTGCTATCGAGAGATGGAGGATTGAAGTGGTGGAGCCCCAAGTGGGGGACTCAGTTTCTTCGATTCGCAGACATGCCGATAGAGGTTGTATCTATTGTAATCGTTGTTTTATATTAATAGAAATATATTTTCCTGTCCAATAATGTGTATTTGAATGAATATTTGATCCATGGATGATTTCAAATGCTTATATGTTATTGATTATATATGTTAGAGTAGGTCTAACATAATTATATAAAGCATGCTTGTCTTGTTTATTGAATGTTGAGGAAGCAATTTATCAATTCAAGTTGGAGTTGGAAATCTCAATGGGGATCTACATCAATCATCCAGAATAAGGTACGAGTCGAGATCCTCTAGTGTTAGATATTTGGTTTCTCTTGCATATAGGAAAGGATTGATTTCTGGAGTTAAGTTGTCTGTTGTGGTACCCCAAGCCATAGGAATTTCTCTCCATAATAGAATTGGTGACTCCGCTGGGGACATTCCTTGTTTTTCTTTGGGGTTTGGGGGCACAATTGGCGACTTCCTATTTGTTTCTCCTTGTTTCTATGTTGAATTTTATAGTATGTTCATCCATTGACACTCCCCTTTATTGGTTTGACCCTTGGCCTACTTTTTACCACTGTCTTCTCTGTATACGTAGGTTTTTGGCCAAAAGTCGCGTACATATGCAGATTTTTGGCCAAAAGTCATGTATACACGCAGGGTTTTGGCCAAAATCCATGTATACATGCAGTTTTTTAGCCAAAAGTTGCGTATATATGCAGTTGTTCTTTAAACAGTCGTGTACATCCTCCCTTTTGGTGAGTTTGATGTTATGGGAAGTTGTTGGGTGGGTTGTGAGTGTGGTTGGGTCTTCCTTGGGTCTGATGTTGTCTGTTGGATGCTTCTTTTATGACCAAAGACAACCTTTTCATTGATTTTTCTTTGAAAGTAGTTTTAGTCATTTATCCCTTTTTTTTTCCATTAGTGCATTACTATTTTTTGTCTCGGTGTCTTGTTGGGCTTGTGTTTTATACTTGCTACAGAGACTGAGAGTTTTAGATGACTTTTATTGCATTTTTCATTCTTTTATATTGAAAAATACAAAGTAGTTGCACTCTTAGTTGCATCTTAGATATGGATTTGAGGAGGTACTTGCATTGGATTGCTTGGATGAGAGTTGTGTTTAGGCTTTCATATAGGAAGGATTGCATTGACATCAAAGGAATTTATATTTATGCATCTCATGTAGTGGCATACCATATTTTTCATTTGACAAAGATTGCACTTAGATTTGTTTGTTATGGTGTGCATTTTACTTCATGTTGCGTCATAACACCATTGGTTGCACGGTCATCTACCTTTTTTGAGTAATAAATCCAAATAAAATCAACACTTAATTAAAATGGATTACACTCTTTTCTTTCATAGGGTGCACCAACAAGATTAGGTTTTAGGGTCTTGGAATAGTTCATTGTGAGTAAATTCTCCAAGACCACTAAACAACAACATGTATGTGTCTATCCAGGTGAGGGTGTGAAATTCCTTGTTATAATTAGTGTTTCTCATGATCCTCCTCTTACAAGGGAGTTAATAAGCACGAGGCAGTGTGAGCGGTTATGATTGGGATGACCCCTGGTTGTAACTGAGTAGCACCAAATATATTTCTAGGATTGTATTCGTATATGAGGGCTCTTTTGAGAGTTTTGGGATTTTCAACCCTACCCATATGGTCAATCTCGCCTGCGACTATCTACCTGAGCATTGATTATATTGAGGTGACCTTAGTTGCCTTACCTAGGTTATCGAGGGGGTACTTTGTAGGGGTTATTCTGTAGGTGTCCCAGCCAGGTTGGGGTTGGACATCACAGTCGCTATATGCGTTGAAGCTGAGGGCCACAATAATTGGTTACGTACCTCCACTTGTAGTGTATGACAGTTTCGAGCCTCTCTTAGGCGAGACATACCTACTGCATTCAAGAGGTCACATATCCTCCCCTTGGTTTGCTTGTATTTTGGCTATATATTTTCTTAGGAGTGTGCTCTTTGTGCGCTATTTGGCCTTTGGGATCGTGGTTACTTGAGTATATTTATGCTCTCTTGAGTTTGGGTCCTTTTATTTTCGGCATGTCTGGTATCCTATCACCCGTCCTTGGTCCTAGTACGCACCCTGGTGTCAGATTTGGGGGGCATCACAACCCTTTACCATGCTCATAGATTTGGGAGTGGTCACATTCTGCCCTCTACTCCATTTGTGGAGGATTTTGACTCCCTTCTCTTTGTCTTTACAATGGTGGTCACCCTCACAGGGGTGGTAGTGGATGTGTGAACATTGGGTCTACACCTTACTTTCATTTTTATGTCCCATCGTTCACCGCATTGTTTCCTTTTGGTGTAGTTGTCATGATCATTCCTCCCTATATCCTATAGTTTGGATTCTTTATTGACTATTTTGGGTTGTTTTGGACTAATATGGTTGTCATGTAGGGTGCAGTTTTTGTACACTCTCTCCGAGGTTTCGACCCATTCGTTCCTATCATAGGTATTATGTCTGAACTAGCATATAGGTTAGGATATCACATCCACTTGCACTTATGCATTGCCTTATGACCTTTCCATCTTAACCTTAGGTACAAACCCATTCCATGGTATCACGGAACCTTCATGCTACAGTTAGAAGTGATATTATGTGAATGGTAGAGATTTCCTATACATGGGTGTCTTGGTTATCTCCCCTTTGCATTTGGTGCCCATGCTGTGAGTCCTCTCTTAGGTCTGGGAGTCCATTGTATAGTATCGCCATGACGTTTTGCAAGAGCCTCATACTCCTCTTGATCTTTTGCTGGCCTGTTTCCCCCGGACTCCCTTATGTCAAGTTGTAATTACATTATGATGAGCTTTTCCTACCTTATTGAGCCTTATGTCGGCTTCCCTAACTTTGAGTATCAGCCATATAGCCTGATCTCGTCTCATGTCTAGCCACGCAGAGCCATTTTATATATCCTTTGCAGCTTGATTTCCTATTTTTTACTGGGAGGGGACTTTCCCCTGAGTGTCTCTATCCTACACATGTGTCCTTTGTTTGTGCTTTGGAAGAGTAAGAAACTAGGAGAGATTGATCTTTGGATGTCTTCATGACTCCCATTCGAATCAACTTGTCTTGATCCTTAGTTAAGGACTCAGAAAAAGAATCTAATGAAGGAACCTTCCAATAAAGAAAGCTTTCCCGCTTGGAATGAATATGGAAACAAATACAGAATACTCAAAGCCTATTTTGTTGAGTATGGAAAGTACATTCTACTAATCATTTCGCTCTATTCCGCATTGCCTGCATTGAAGTACCAGAAACTTGAAATTAGTAAATAATTGTTCAATAGTATTGAAACTATTGGGATGTAAAGATACCAACTCATTCTCCAAACTGTGTCCCTGAATCTCATCTTGTTTGTTAAACAAGCTATCAAGCTTCTCCCGTGCTTCTCTAGGAGTCCTCAAGATTTCTAGGTGGAATAGGATATCTCTCGATATATAAGTACATAAGTACCTGAATGCTTCATCACAATGGCTCATAAACTTGTTCTGTTCAATTGGCTGATGAGGCTCAGGATCCCATCCATGTATGATCCTGTGGTAGCCATTCTTGTGCAAGGACAGTTGCATATCAATCCTCCAATCAAGATAATTGGAAGTTGTGAGGATCTATGGTTTAGAAGTTTGAGAACTCATAATTGCTTCGGCTGAAAGTACTGCAAATCTTCACACAAGCTACGGAGCACCTGTCAATTTCACTGCAATAACACACTAAAACATATGAACTATTAGAATAATTATTTTCCTCCCACCATGAACATATTTTCAAGGTCTATCACGCCATCTCCACTACTCTGAATAAATCCAGAGCTAACAAATCATCATAGGGGACTTCTGTGGAAACCCAACTCCTTCTAATATTCGATGGGGAGAAACAAGCATGAAACCTGCCTGAGAAGGCTCTGATACCATATTAGAATTTGAATGCCATTTAGATATTCAATTATATAGTTCTAATAATGTTTGCAATAAATGGAGAATGAAGATACAAACTAAACTAAACAAACCACACAGGAAATGAACAAGTATTGTTCAGGAATTCAAAGTATCATTCACAATAATAATATCCAGTGTTACAATAGTATACATAGGAAAATAATTGAAATAAATTAGGGATGGATTTGAATCTATCCACTGGATGTGACTGTATCTAACTTAATCTCTAACTCATAGTGTCTCAATAAATATCAGAGTCCAAAATCAACTCCCAAATGTCCAACCAACTGAATCAATCAGTGATAGCTAGTTAACTCAGTGAAACTGAGTGTGGTAGGTGGGAAAAGGCGGCTACTCCACATGCAGCCATGCATTATCCATGCAAGGTATTTGCTAGCTAACTTATTGTGAACTAACTAAAAGTAACTGGGGGATAACTAAGACTAACTAGTACTAACTCCAACTAATTGAAGTAGGTTGGTTTCGGGACTCCCAGTGGCTCCTAAAATGTAGGGATTGGTCTAGGAGGTGCCCAAAATTATGCATGCACATGCAGTAAGTGGAAGTTAACCTCTAGCAGTGTTCCCCACACTCCAGTGACTGGTACATGTGACCCGATTAGGCCAAGTGGACCCAAATAATTAATTAAGGTTCCTAAGTTAGGATAATTAATCTAATAGACATTTGACCAAGGGAGGATTAATAATCCTAAAAAAAGGAAGAAAGCATGCTCAATGATCTTTTCATTATTTTAGGAATCAAAAAAGAGCTTAACAGAAACTCCATAATGGTCATTCAAGCAAGGGAGAAGTGTTCGATATATGAAAAGAGGTTATGTTGTGGACATGGCTGACGGGAATAAATGCAGAACATTGGTGGGGCCCCCTTGTAGGATGATGGATGGCAGTAAAAAATGGTTGGTTGTGTAGTATGGATGGAGCGGATGGCTCGTGAACATGCCAATACATACAAAGGGAGATTCACATAATGGCACACAAATCATGGTAACGTCCGGGAAATGGCCCAGAAAATCATAGTGAGAGAACGAGACAAGGTTCTCGTCAAAATACATGGGATGAAAAAATGAACCCGATGGTGTGAACAACATATCAAACGAAATCAGAATGACTCTGACTAGCATCTAGTTATGTTGCCCCTGGTGCAAAGGTGCACAGGTAAAAAATAGACCAAATGGAGGCCTATGGGTACAGAGATAGCTCAACATACAAGGTGTGATTTGCATGGTGGCACGCAAATTGACATGACTCTAGGAAATGGCTTGAAGAATCAGTAGGGAAGGAGGCGATCTAGAATATAGCTTCTCGACCCAGTATCTTTTTGCACAATGGTGGCAGCTTCCTATCCTTGTAAAGGATTATTTATACATGGTCATGGAATACCAAGGAGATACAAAGAAGCCTCGACATCTAGGGTAGGTCTTGGGACTTAATGGTATGTTAGCATAGTGGTAGCTAGATCATATGTGCAACATACTGTGTGCATGTGTAGATGTGGGACCACACCCTCTAGTGAGCTACCAACAATGCAGGAGCAGGGATTATATCCACCTTCTCATGTGCAAATGATGTGACGAAGTTCTACAATGGACTCACTATGACTAGACATGGAGAAATTGCTGGAGGGGGTCACCGAATTGTAGTAAAAAAGATGTAAAAATAAATAAAAACTATGCCCCAAGTGTTGCATGGTGAGTGACTTAGGAATAGGACCTCTGACGAAGTAAAGTGGCCTTTCCTTGGAGACTATGCAATTGGTGCAAAGTACGTGAGGGAGGAATCTGGCATTCAATGGGAAGAACCGAATCCACAACATGGGCTAAGTGAAATGGGATAAAACTAGTGGTGGTTTTAACGATCTCTCTGTCATCGTGAAATTGGTGCTGAAATAGATCAGGTGGATATTTCACGGTCAAGGACGGGAAAGTAATACTGGAAATCGTGTAAATGGATTTGGTTATGTTCGAGGATGAATATGGACAGTGAATTTCCCCAATGACGGTGATTTCGGACTCACGAGAGTAGTTTCGTAGGTCACGAAGGACGGTCTAATACTTAGCTAAGTTTGGGAAATTGTGAGAATAGTGTTCATACAAGCCACAAATTGTAGTTTTGTGAAGGACTCACGTGAGTCCTCTTGCGAAGGACTCACGAGAGTAGTTTCGTAGGTCGCGAAGGACGGTCTAATACTTAGCTAAGTCTGGGAAATGGTGAGAATAGTGTTCATACAAGCCACAAATTGTGCATGCATGGTTTGTTCTCAATGACTTGTTCTTGATTGTTGGCGGAGCTGGGATGATGACTACTAGAGTACCATCGGTTGTATCCATAGTAGCTATGTGTGTGTGAAGGATAGGTATCTCTGGAAAAAATTTCGTTGCATGACCTTGGACACACACAAAGCACAAGGTGGAGTTAGACGAGGCTCAGTTGTTGCTTTGGTGGACTTGGCCCTAGCCTTCTTTGGGAGAGGAGGGGCAAGTTTGGGAATGGAAGGCATGTTCAAGGGGGTAGGGAAGGGTGTGACTCTACTACAATAGGTTGGATGGGATTCAACACAACTTGGGACATCGGAGGATGGTAGTGGTGGTTCAAGGTACTACACAAGAATTCCCAACGTAAAGTTAGGTAAATTTAGAGTAGCCATGACAATATTTCTCATGGTGTTGGATGGTGGGAATAGGAAGGGAATCCTGTGGATGGGAAATAATTCTCAGGTGACAGTGGTTGGGGTTGCAGCTAATTTTGTGGTGTGGTTAGGATGGTACTAGATGAGAGAGTACATAAATCTGTTGTGTCAGCCAGTGTGTATGGAGGTGGTAAAGATAGGAAGGTGGTCATCATAAGCGTTTCAGTGAACAGTCCTGATCCCACAGCAGATAAGGAATGGATGGACACACTGTCAATGGTCGTCTCAATGGTAGGAATGACATGCTCTGGTGTGTCTAGCCCTTGTGGATCATAGTACGTCAATTTTTTAATTGTCACAATCTTTCTATAATGAGGAAACATCAGGAGTCGAAATACGGTGGAGGCCACGACTCTCATGGCATACATATAACTACATCAAAGGAGGAGGTTATAATCAAGTTGGACGTTAATAAACTCGATGTCAATCAAAACCATTTTACTTGCTAATGAAATAGGAACATTCAAAAGAATTCCCTCGACCTTTGTAGAGCACCCATCATAGGTGCGGGGTGCAGTAGTGGAGGGTTGGAGGGTAGGGTTAGCAGTGACTGTGGTGGAACCATACTGGTTGCACCAAGTTTGGAGGTTGACGTATTCAGTTGAAAGTGTCATCAAGTGATGGACACCAGTCTCTGTAGGTGGAGCCATGGTGGGAGCTAGGGGAGATGCGGGAGCAAGTGAGATCAAAGGTGTGGTTGCAACTAATCCTTGGAGTGGTAATGGGTTTTGGAGCACCATAGGAGGTAGACCTTGTGGTGTTGGGTTAGGTTGGGCCTGGGTCACGGCACGGGAATCATGTTGAACTTCATTATAGAGAGACAGTTTGACGCGATCCATATGAGGACACAGATACGTATAGTGACCATAGGTGTTACATAGGGCACACAGATGATTGTTCTGAAACTATGGGTTCTTTCCCATTCTGTCAAGATATTGGGGGTTCTGTGCCGGTGGATTGGCACTGTTGTTGTTGGAAGGAGTTAGGTTTTTGGCCACCTCCTTGTGGATAATTGTTACCTCAGTTTCATCCTTATTTTTTCTTACCCTTCCATTGTTGGTTGTTAGGGGTGGGTTGGTTGGGAAGGTTCTGATGAGTGAAAACCTGGCCTATGGAAACCAGAGGGGACGGGAATGGAGTCGGTTTGTGCTGCACTGGTTTCACATAATAGACTGGAGGAGCTAGGGGAGCTGTAAAACCAACCATTCGGCATGAATATGATTGTACCGGCCAAGTCATTTCATGGGCATGTTTATTTGTCGCAGGATGTGCATAGGAGGAGGTGGCTCCGGACTGAGCCATCATCCATGAGTAATCGGGGATTCAATTTGGTTGTGGAACGCTATGGGTGTTTCCAAGGTGTGATGGCATCATAGGGGGTGTCACATAGTACTGAGGATGCTATGTGACAGAGCCAATGACAACATCTACGGCGTGGGATGCCCCCAGCGTATCGCGGTGGGAGGTGCCAAAACGAGGAGCATCTGGTATGATGGTATATAAATACCCAGACTGGGCATAAATTAGGTCAAACTATTGAGCCTTTAAGATGGACTCCTCCTCATATTGGGGTCGCTCAGAGGCGACGTCCTTGGCTATGGGTGGGAGTAAGGTCTTTAAAAAACATTCAAGGAATATTATGTCATCCAGTTGGATCTTGCACAAGCTATGTCACTGTCACCACTCATGGATGTGGTCAGTAATGTGGGTAGCTTTGTTTTGATGCTAGGATAGAAGGATCTCCACTAACTCATCATATCGGATGGGTAGTTGAAATTACTGGAGGAACATGAAGGCTAGTGAAAAGAAATCTGGGTAAGAGGCATGTGGCAGTTCGATGTACCATTTCCCAGCAACACCCGTAAGTGTACATTGTAATAGCTTAAGTCTGAGGGAGTCATTCACAATGTTGTTTGATGAACATGATAAATGGAATGACATGATATGGTTTTGGGGGTCCTCACCTACCTTTCCCTCAAACTTTGGAATGTCTGAAGGAATTTTGGTTAGCATGGGAGGCCAATGAGGTTGATGACTAATGGGTTCATTCGTTAACCTGGCCAAATATGGCAAATTAAGATAAGCCATAAATGGTAGGTTAGTCCCAAGGTTGGCTCAAGATGGGCTAGCAATGGCCCTGGATTTTGTAGGAGTATGAAGTCCATGCATGACTAGGGGTATATGAGGTTGATTTCCCATAGCATGGATAGTCGGAATGGTCATGGAAGAGACACTGCCCCCAGGTATATAAGGTGGTATAGTAGGAATTGTGGTAGCTAGTGTAGGGCTACTACTAGTGGGTATCATACCTACAGCGACATGCATAGTGGTGTTGGGACCACTGGTAGTGATATCAATAACAGTGGGTGACAAGGGCGTGGGTCCTTCGCCGACTATCCCTCCATGGAAGGGATCAGGAAGCACACCATCCATGGGGCCAAATGGGGTAGTAAACAATTTGGGCTCGAATTGGTAGGAATATGAAACATAATCATAGGTAGCGTGTCCTTCTGATCGTGATGAGGGTTGTCGAAGAGGGCCTCGATGGTGGCGGTCTAAAGAACCAAACTAAGGGGAGTGCCCCCTAAGTCGAAAGGAATATCATAGTGAAGCAATGGTGGCTTATTGTAGTAACTTGGAAATGATTTTTTGATCCCTTTTTAAATAGGATTCCTATTGGCTCAAAAGGAGTCACTCAGCCACCAAGACTTCTTGAAGACAGCACTTTGTTTTTTTCCTCACAGGTGGGAATCTAGTCAATCCGGTGGGGGTCATTTCCCATTTCGCTTGGAAGGTCCTCTCATTGGCCAACTACTCTGGGGTTCCAGTGGTACTCCTCACAATGAGTTCTAGGGCAAAGCCCAAGTACTCCCCATAGTTGTTCTGGATGAGACTTATGTCCCAAACCAAAATTTTATTTAGTAAATTTGGTTATTTTAGGGTTTCGCTCGGGGTCATGAACCAAGTTTGTTTGATTATTGGTGTGATTATGTGTGCACTTGTGTATGAAAATTTTACTTTTACTTTCAAATATGAAATAAATAAATAATAATGGATTTCTTGCAAGAAAAAAGCAAAGGTCTATACCAAAGCATGTCTGAAAGGTAAAAGCAAATTAGAACAAAGTGCAAGACAAACAAGGGTCTAAAAATAGGTGACTGACTGTTATGTTTGCAAAGAAATAGTGTGACTACCCCAACTTATTATCCTTAAAATAAAAGAGGGATTGTTGGTCTCTCAACAAAGTGGAAACAAGTCCACCCGTAGATCCATAGGTTAAACCCCAAGTGCCCGGTACTGAACAAGGAGGACACTAATGTCGTGAGACCCCCAACAGTCTACCACTCCCTGTAGCCTCCAAAGTAACTTCTTTTTAATTGAAGAGAACAATATTAAAGTGGATTCATATTACTAAATTTACTCAACCCCCCATCATATCTCATAATTCCTAGAGGGTGATGACCCAGTAAAGGAGGAGGGGCCAAATAAGTGGGTTAATTTCCAACTTTCTAAAATGCAATACAGAATGTAAATTACAGAAATTAACTCAAAAATAGATGGGTCGTACGTAACTCATCGAGAGACACAACTGTGTGGCTCAAATAGGAAAATCAGAGGTGACTGGGATCAGAAACAGACAGTTCGCACTTAACTAGTGGACAGTCGCAACTGGGTCACTCAAACAGACCAAACAGAGGCAACTGGGTCGCTTAAAATGCAGAAAATAGGCACGACTTTTCTCTAGGATGAAAGTCACGCTTTACAAGATTGAATCCATGACATGGGTCGTGTTTAACAGGAAAAAACGTGTGACTGGGTCGCGATTTTTTGCCCAAAATATGCGACTTGGGTCAGAACTAGAAAAAATGAAAAATCAAGTCGACAGGGGCCGAGGGGGATAGGAACTGGTGTCGTAAAGGTTCATATCAGCATTGTGGGGGTCCGATCAGTGATGGTTGTGAATGAGAACAAAATAAACACCTACAAAACAAGGGATCCAAGAGGATTGACCCAGTATGGTCTCCAAAACTGTAGTAGGGTTTTCACCCTTGCTACCTGCAAAAGCACCTCCCTTCTGTCAATGGGACAAAAGGGTAGAGTTTGTGAAGGAAAGATACAACAAAAAAAATATTAGTAAAAAAAATCGATAATTAAATATGGCTAAACTAAATAAACAAAAACATGACAAGTATACCTTCTTTTTACTTGAAAATGGGCCACCGTGCCCAAACTTGGAAATTGACCACCTCTCCACAAGCTGGTTAGTATGGAGAATGCCTCAACGTACTGGATGGGAGATGGTGGGGCTATGGAATGATTGGAAAAATTATGTGAGTACTTAGAGAAGAATGGTTTCTCACTATACTCACGAAATAGAATAATGGAAGAAGGAATAAGTCAATCTTGTGATGGAGACCTCCACGTTATTTTATAGTTTTTTTTGTCCTTTTCTCTCTTTTAGGGTTTTGGAACCCTATTTATGGTTTTAATCCCTATTTAGGGTTTTAATCCCTATTTAGGGTTTTTAAGCCCTTTTTTATGTTTTTATCCCTTTTTGGGGTTTTAGCCCTTTTGTGAGCTTTCTAGCTCTTTTGTGATCTTTTTGGGCCTTTTTTTTAGAGAGAATGAAGGTAAAGCATTGTTGTGAATTTTAAAGGTAATGACAAATGGTATGGAAATGATGTATGTATGTGGTTTAGACCATATAGATCTTGCTGAGCAATTTTTTGCGTTAACAAGAAGGTCATTCAGGTTCTTGGTCTGGATTGTCTTTAAGACCATACATGTCCTTTTCTACAAAACAAGCCTCAATGAAGGAAAGTTGTAGGGTCGTCTTGTGAGCACATTTGACCGACATAGAAATGGTTGTAGGCAAACCCTTCATTTAGTATGCTATTAACAATTCCTCAGCAAGGAGAAGTGTAGCAGGAATCCAATTTTTTAAGCAGGAAAACCTCTTATTATAATATTTCACTCCTTTAGGATTTATTCTAAAAGATGACAACTCAATGACCAAATCTTCCTAGGTACTATCATCTCCAAAATTTTGGAGAAATAATGTTTCAAATTGTTTCCAAGAGTTGATAGAGGTAGACTCTAATGCATAATACCAAGTTGACACTTTCCCCTCAAAGGTGTAAGGAAATAACCTACATACAACATCCTCATGAATTACGTTTCTCAGTCTTATAACATACATATAACTCTTAATATGATCTTCTGCAGGGATTATGTCATCTGGATCAAATCTAGGAAGCCATTTCTTAGGGTTCTTTGGAATTTTGTGTGATTTCCCTGGGATAAAGACTGCATCCAAATCCAACCAAGGTCTATTAAGATCGCCAGCCATGGGTTTTTCTGGAGTTTTATGTTCTTCTAGTAAATTTCCTGATGGATGTTCTGAAGATTTTGAGGAAGACACATTTTCTGAGGATTCTTCAGAGAAAGAAGATGATGACATGGGTGATGTAGATGGTGAAGTACCAAAAATTTGAGGTGTATCTTCTAGGGGTTGATAATTCTAATCATATGGTTGGTCAATCTGGACCTCAGGAGCTACTAGTTGTTCAGTGGTATTTTGAACACTTGCACTCAAAGCAGAAGAGTGTCCTGAGGATAAGGTGTCTACAAGACTTCGATTGAGTTTGGCTCTCTACTCAATCCTTACAACTTGGTCTTGGGTGTGATTTCTCAGCTTTTCAAGTGTTAGGGTTCCCCTTGTTGGTGAAACAAAGAGAATTTTTTATGGATTACTAGGAGTTGTTTGTATAAAAGAAGCAGGACAGATGGTTTTCGTGTCTTCTATAGGTCATGTTGTAGACGTAGAATCTTGTATGTGGCTTCTAGTAATGATAGGTGATCTATTGGGAGGAGGTTTAGTAGGGTTTATCCTTGAAATATTTCAAAATGGCCCTCCTTCTAGCACCATTTTTTGACAAGCCCAATCTGTAGGTCGCTGGAAGATTCTACAAGGCAGTCAACACAATGAGATAACCCAACCAAAGCCTTCATATCATTCCCATGCAGAGAAGACTCTATCCTAAAGCTGTTTGAAATGGATAAATCCTATGGATAAGAGGCCTCCACTGGAACATGGTTTTTTTTTTATCTATAAGATCTTCTATGAGGATATATTGAGAATAGAAAAAATTAAAAGGACTGGTTTCTAAGTAACTGCTTAAGGACATGTTGCAGCTACAACTTTTTTCCCAAATTTTTAAAATTTTGGACCCTCCTTTTGATTTTATCTTGCCTGGGATTGTTTGGATTCCTAAACTCTGTTTTTCCTCTGCTACAAATTTGGATTTTTTGAGGTTGAATTGAGGTCAACTATTTTCCTTCATTTCGAAAGTTGAATGATCTAAAACTGCCTTTTTTCTAGCTAATGCTTTTGACTATGGAACTTAAAGTTTTGATTTGTAGATGATTTCCTTTATTGCAGTCGGAAGTCAGTTAAACAATGAATCAAGGCATTAGTTCTCTATGCAACCACCGTTTCGGAAGGTAAACAATAAACGTCCTGATGGACAGTCCTGTTTTTCATCGATGCACTTTTATCTCCTTTGTTTTATTTTTTCAAAACTTTTAATTTTTGACTGTCGACATTTTTATTTTATCACGGTTAGAACATTAGTATTTTGTGTTGCCGTCGTTTCGGATGGTAGATAGCAAACACCCCGATGGAAAGCTCTTATCCTCGCCGATTCCATGGTTTTATTGCCTAAACCTTTTGCTTTTCAATATTTTGTTTTATTTTCTCTATCGAAACGGTGTTTCACAATTGATCGGAGGGCTAGTCCTTTGCATTGCCAACATGGCGGTAGCGTTGAGCTTTGATTCACTGATACATAGTCATTAAAACTCCTGATCGCCGATGAATTTGTGAACCACGAGGTCCGCAGTCAGTTTGTTATCCGTCGTTGCGGCGGTTGATCACACTATCTCTCTGATGTTTAGTTTGTTCATCTACCGACGCATTATTGGTTAGTGGCTCTGATCTCCGACGCTTAACTATCGATGGTTTTTAGTGTTCAGGAGTGCCAACACTGCGGAAGTGTTGAAGTTTAAATCGCCAACACATAGTGCTCAGATTTTTTGACATCGACATTTTTATTTGACCGCGGAACCCTTAGTCTGTGTGTCTGCCACTGTTGCGGCAGCTTAGTGAACTAACCGTCTGACATATAGTCCTTCCTCTCGCTGATGCCGATGTGTTTATTGAATAGTGGTTCTGATTTCCATTGTGGCGGCGTTTAGTGCTTTATTTCACCGACGATTTTATTTGACCATGGAATCCTTAGTCTGTTTGTGGCCCGCCGTTGTGGCTGCCTAGTGCACTATCTACCTGACGTCTAGTGTTCTGTCTGTCGATAGTGTTTTTCCTGCCGATAGGGTTTTCCCGCCGATTTGGTGTTCTTTTACCCCATTTCATGGGCGACAGAGGTTTTTTATTTTTGATCGATTTGGGGATTTCATGATGAGAACACAGTACAGGGTCTCACATTTGACAATTAGTCTTATTGATAGTGTGGTTCATGTTTGATTGAAAAGTTAGATGATCTTGAATGCAGTCTAGATTAATGATGATTTTTTCTATTAGGTTTGTGTTTTTAACTACAGACGAACTTAGAGGATTTTCAAACCCAACTTGCAGGATTTTCTTTTCCTTATCATGATTTCCTTTCATGCATTAATACTATGTATACTTTATTTTACAAAATGCATATGGAAGAGGTAAATAGACTGATATAGTTTTTTGTTATGTTTAGGACAGGGTGATTGCTACTGCAAAGAAGACATATCTAAAAGACAAAGTAGAAGAGAGTTGGCTAAAGAATGGAATAGGAGAAAGAAAAGGAAGAAGCAAAGATGAAGAAAAGAGAAGAAGAAAGTGAGGGTCTAAGATCAACAGGATCTAAAAAAGACCAACGGATTATTGAGCAGAATCGATAGCGACAGAGGCCCAAGCTTGGGAAAAGTTCATCAGCGACCAAGCTGGTCCCTCTTTATAAAGTGATCTTAAAATTTTAATTTGAAATGTAACATATTATGTAATTTATGAGCGTTCACTACAAGACAAGATTTTGGGATTGAAACGTTGGGGAAGCCCAAAGGTCATTTGGGGGTAGCCCAAAGGTTTTACTTTTTTGTATAAATATAGGAGAGTTAGATGTAGAAGGGACTTTTTCCCAGACAGATTTGTGAGAAGTATGTTGTAAGAAGAACTATTTCCTTTTGCAATCAAGAATTACAAGTTTCCTCCTGGAGAAAGCTTGGTGGAATGTTTCAAATGTTGTGCTATGGATCAGTTGAATGTGAACTATTTCATTTTCAGCTCATGTCCATTAACTGTGAGGTCGTTCTAACTCATTGAATCTATGTTCATGTTGTGAATGCACTCTAGTTTATTCTATGAAATTTCCACTGTGAGTAATGAAGGTTTTCATAAACAATAAGCTATCGTGTTGTTCATATATCTATTAATGTTCATGTGTTCTGAAATAAGTAACAACTATCTATGATTTTTCTTAATGCATGCACGGAAATACATTACTCATTGATAACTGATAATTTTTCTCCCTAGGGATAGGTTAGATAGTTAGTTTTAGTTTCTTGTTGTGTGTGATTTAGATGCGAGAGAGTTAAGACGAGAGGTAAGAACTTGCGCATCACATTGTGACGCTCCTCGTTATCTATATCAATCTACATTTTTAGATAGGCACTTGCACATCATACTTAAATTCAAAAAACTAAAATATACACGGTGGACCAGGCCGTAACCGGTAAAACCTTTTATTTTGTTACTTGACCTACGGTAGCTGGACTGTAAACCAGATGGATCCCCCATACCAAACAGTAGTGGGCTAGTTGGGAACGTTTATTGGGGAGAATCCCTAACTATTTTTTACTGTGATTTTCTAGGCCTCAACAGTTTTTGGCGCTAGAAGGAGGGCCACCAGTGTATGGCTGGCTGAGGAAACTCATTTCCTCGAATTTATTCCACCGGTGATAGTTCTGAAAGCAGTTTGTTTCACAATCCAACTCCTGAAGAGAAAGGTAAAGAGCATCTGTATTCTGTCGACAATGAAGTAGTTGATGATCTAAGAAGATTTACTAGGGCATATGCGAAGAAGATCAAAGGATTACCAATTATTCATGTCGTACCCAGAAGAGAATATCAGAATAAAGATCGCCCTCAGTTAGAAGATTCATTTCTGGCAAAAGACCTTGAAGAATTGGTAGAATCAGCCCTAAAGGAAGTTGATCAACCTTTGAATTAGTTGGGCCCAGATACACCTTATTGTTCACCTGTTCATACCCCTGTTCACTGACCACCTCATTCTCCACCCAGAATCATGGCTCATGTAAATGCAAACCAACCAAATCCAGCACCTGCTTGGAATGCTAGGTCACCTTTGAACCTGGAAGGTCCCTTGCATGATTTGCCTCAAGCTTTTGACAAAAATTTTCCTAAGTTTCACCCAAGTGAAAAAATTCTAGTAGATGATCATTTGCAAAGTTTTTACTTATCTATATAAGGACTGCGAGCAGGAGAGCATGAAGATGTGGTCTGTAGATTGTTTCCACACACCCTGAAAGGAGCAGTAGCCTCATGGTATTTTTCTCTTCCCGCAAATTCAATCACAGATTGGGACACATTTGAGAGAATATTTAGAAGTAAATATGCAGTCCAGAAAACTCATGCAGCTTTAATGAAAGGGTTATGTGCTTTAAAGAAATAAAGAAAGGAAAAAGTGCATAATTTCACTCAAATATTTGCTGCTTATCTATAAAAAAATTCTGCAGCTGATAAACCATCTGATAAAGTTCTGATTGAATACTATAATTCAGCTCTAGGGCCTGAATTAGCCATGTTTTCCAAGATGTCAGTCAAACCTACATTATTGGAAACCTATGAGGAAGTTGAAAGGGTGGAGGTTGAGATGGAGAGCATTGAGGATTATCATGTGTAGTTGAAAGAAAAAACTTTTCGTAAGAAACCTTTATTACTGACTAAGCCTAAGGATGAGCAATCACAAGATTTTGAAGGGATGGTGAAGATGATGTAGAAGCTATCCAACAGAGTAATAGATTTGGAAAAAGAAAAGGAAGCTAATAAAACATATAAGCCTTACTATAAAAGGAGGGAGGACAACACTCAATCTAAAACACCTCCACACAGCCCTTCAGACATGAATTTAACTGATGTGGGAATGGATAACTTTTGCACTTTTCATCAACAGCCTCATTCTGAGAAGAATTTCCCTCAATGGATAAATTCTACGACGTTGGTAATGGTACAGTTATTGGACTCCAAATTAACAGAAACTGATGAGGAGGAAGAAAAGGACAATCAATCCACAGGAAAACGTGAGGAGGATACTCTAGTTTTATGGGACTGTGTCTCATTGTTTGATACGGAAGAGGAAGGTTCTCTAAAACAAGAATAAACATCAGAAACCAATGTGACAACAAGAAGATAGGGGTTGTTAAAAGAAGACAATTCCATACTTCTGAAGATCAAGAAACTTCAAGAAAATATGAAGAAGGTACAGAAGAACACTACAACTGATAAAATACCTGAATTTACCATTACAAGTCAAGATCATAAAAGAATTAACATGCATGTTAATCCTATTGAAGACAAGGTTGATAATGTCAAGAAGAATCTCAAAACACCTGAGATGGGGTATGATATTGTGGAAGACATTAAAAAGGCTAAGGCAAATATCTCATTATTTGAAATGTGCAATTTACCTCAGCAGAAATAAAAATTGTTAAAAGCACTTGAAGTAACAAAAGAAGAGCTTCCCACTAACAACCAACCTATAGAAGAAATCGGCGAAGCAAGTGTGGGGGTAAGTCTAAGTTTAAAACCCCACCATTTCTCCTAACTTTTGAGATTTTCAACTATAATGTGCACAATTGTTTAGTATACTCAGGGGCATCAATCAATGTTATGCCGCTTTCAGTCTGTAAGAGAATTAATGGACAGCCTAAACCATCCACTTGGTAGGTTATTCAATTAGACAGGACAACTGTGAAAGTAGTCGGGGAAATGGAATATGTCCTAATTCGCTTATCTGCAAATGAGAAGGTATGTCAGTACATTGATATTATAGTTGCAAACATTCCAGATGCTTATGGAATTGTTTTGAGTCAAGACTGGTCGGCAAGGCTAAATGGATACTTCGCATCAGATTGGTCCCATCTGTGGTTTCCTCATAAGGGAAGTCCCAATCAGATAAAAATATTAAGAGAACCTCAAATGAAGCACAATGTTACTCAGTTGGAGGGAAAAAATGAACCAGTGAATTATGTGTTGGGAAATTACTTCATTGAACTAGAACCTGGAAATTACCAAGCAGAAGAAGCCAATGGTACACCAGACGCCCAACCCGATCTCCTTCGATTTTCATGGGCTGATGAATTTGACTGGAAAATAGTAGACTTAGTTTTAGATGTAGTTTTTGATTCAAGTACAGTAGAAGTAGATAGTTTTTGGGCCCTTTATTTTGATGGATTTAAAACGTTGGAAGGACCAGGAGCTAGTTGTGTCCTAATTGATCCCAAAAAAAATAAACATTTTCTTTCTTATAGATTAGAGTTTGAATGTACGAATAATACAGCCAAATATGAAGCACTAGTTCAGGGACTGAAAAAAGCAATTGAACTAAAAGTAAAAAATCTGAAAGTGTATGGGGATTTTGAAATAGTTGTAAAGCAAATTTGAATTAAGATACATTGCATTTCACCTCATTTAAAAGCTTACCAGAATGAAGTGTGGGATTTGCTGACAAATTTTTATGCATTTAATATTGTATCCATTCCTCGACTAAAGAATGCAGCAGCTGACTTATTAGCTACCTCAGCTGCAAGGCTTATACCTTCAAATAACAGATGTTCTATTGAATTACTTTTCAGGCCTTTAGTTCCAAACATCATCACCAATCTACGGTTTTTTGATGATGATCAACAAACTTTGGAATGTTTGATGAATGATGAGACTTTCAAAGGAGCAATAATCGATGATGAAGAACACCAAGCTGAATTAAAATTCGACAACTTTATTCCTAAAGGATTCAGGACCTTAGAGCGAATATTTGATCTAGACAACAAATTCAGAAGGCCAACAAATGTTAAGACTCATAGCTCGTCTTTACAGTTCGAGCTAATAAATTTGGGAACTGAAGTTGAACCCAGATATGTAAATTTGGGAAAGTATTGTTATTCGGGTGAAAGAAATAAGTTCATTAGTTTGTTCAAACGGTACAAAGATGTGTTTTCCTGGACATATGAAGAGCTTAAAATGTATGACACAAGGATTATACAACATGTCATCCCTATTAGAGATGGATTCAAGCCTTATCAACAGCCTTTGAGGAAGATGCATCCAAAACTAGAACCTTTAATTCAGAGTGAAGTAAAAAAATTGTTGGATGCTAAAATTATATTCAAAGTCGGGCATTCAGAGTGGGTTTCAAATTTGGTGCCAGTAAGAAAAAAATGTGGGGAAATCAGGCTTTGTGTAGATTTCAAAAACCTCAATCGAGCTTCGGATAAAGATAAATATCCAGTTCCACCCATGGAACAAATATTGCAGATGGTTTCAGTTTCTGAGTTATTTTCATTATTAGATGGATTCTCTGGCTATAATCAAGTATTAGTAGCTGAAGAGGACAGACTTAAAACTACACTCAGAACAAAGTGGGGAACTTTTTCTTACATAAGAATGCCCTTTGGACTCATCAATGCTGGATATACTTTCCAGAGGGGCATGGATATAGCTTTCCATAGTCTATATGGCCGCAGTGTTGTGGTATATCTCGATGATGTCATGATATTTTCAAAGAAGAGAGTAGAAAACGCATTCCATCTAAAACAATTTTTTGAGCATTGTCAAAAATATGGTATCTCACTGAATCCTAAGAAATGTGTGTTTGCGTTTATAGAAGGAAATCTACTGGGTCATGTTGTTTCTAAAAAAGAGATCTCCATGGACCCAGAAAGGATTAATGCCATAGAACAGATCCCTTTACCCCATAACAAAAAAGGTATGCAATCATTCATGGGGACAATTAATTTTGTGCAAAGGTTTGTACCAGATATTTCTCAAATTGTTGAACCTTTGCAGCAAATGGTGAAACAAAGTGTACAATTCAAGTGGACTGATGTGGAGAAGAATGCATTCAGTAAGATAAATACATCCATTTCTCATGCACCATCTCTCAAAAATCCAAATTTCGAAAAAGATTTTATTTTGTACACTTTCACATCTGACGATTCATTAGCAGCAGTGCTTACACAAAAGGAAGATGGGGAGATGAGTACCTCATATCATTTATGAGCACTGGTCTGTAGGGAGCTGAATTGAATTACCCAGCTATCGATAAACAAGCTTATTTGTTTTTCAAAGCACTAAAACAATTCAGGCCATACATACTTAAGAACCGGACTAAGGTAATAGTTCCACACCCAACTATAAGATCTCTTTTTGTACAAAAAGAATTAGGAGAAAGAAGAGGCAACTAGGTAACAAATTTACAAGAATATGACCTTGAATTCAAACCAGCATCCATATTTAAAGGGCAAGGACTGTGCAAAATAATGGCTGAAGGTAAAGACAACGAAGAAAATAGTTGGGACAATGAAGCTGAGTTACATATGGTGGATGTATGTCCTCTATTCACAGCTCTAGATTCATGGTACCAAGACCTTGTTCATTACCTTCAGGAAGGATATTTTCCAAAACATTGGAATTCCAAACAATGAAGAGAATTATGCCTTAAATGAGCTTCATATCAGATCATTGACGGAGTTCTTCTTAGGTGCTTAGAGCAAGAAGATGCAAAGAAGGTCATAACAGAATTACATGATGGGCCTGCAGGAGGTCATTTTTTTGGAGATACGACATCCCATAAGATTCTTAGAGTTGGGTATTACTGGCCCACACTGTTTAAATATGCTCATGCTCATGTCAGAAAGTGTGATATTTTCCAAAGGTGTGTTGGAAGACAAGCCAAAGCAGCAGGGCCTCTAAAACCAGTGATGATAATAGAACCATTCGAACAATGGGGGATTGATATCATTGGAGAAAAAAAAATGAATTCTTCCTTGCAACACAAATACATTTTGATGGCAACTGACTACTTCACCAGATGGGTTGAGGCCATTCCGTTACGCAAAGTGAATGAAGATGTGGTCATGAATTTCTTACAAGATCACATTATGACCAGGTTTGGGGTTCCAATTTCCCTGGTTTTTGATAATGCTACTTATTTTTCTTCTATTAGATTAACTGCATTTGTGAATGAAAGAGGAATTAAGTTGCATTATTCTGCAAACTATTACCCACAAGGAAATGGTTTGGCAAAATATACAAATAAGAATCTGATTAGGATACTAAAGAAAACCGTGAGAGAAAACCAGAGAAGTTGGCACTTGGCGTTACCTAATGCTCTTTGGGCTGATAGGGTTACACCCAAGAATTCCTTAGGTGTGTCACCATACACCCTCGTTTACGGAAAAGAAGCTATTCTCTCTCCCAACATTATGTTACCTTCTCCCAGATTATCTCAAGAGTCTAGAGGTACTGATAATGAAATCCTACATAATAGAATCTATAATCTTGTGAAGTCGGAAGAGTCTAGTTCCAAAGCCAGAGAATGATTTAAGCATCAACAAGAAGTAGTGAAACAATGGTTTGATAAGCATAAAGTTGGAAACAAGGAATTTGAAGTGGGAGATCTGGTTCTTAAGTGGGATCATCCACATGATGAAAAGGGGAAGCACACTAAGTTTCAACAGTTATGGGTAGGCCCTTTTCTGATTGCAGCCAATCTTGGCCCCTCAACTTACAAGTTGCAAGATCTATATGGGTGGGAAGATAACTTACCAATTAATGGTTTAGTTCTCAAACCTTATTTTTCCTGATTTTTATTTCTTGGTTATCTTGTACATAAATAAACTGATTGCTTTGTTTTGTTTTGATTTGCTTATTTTTGTTTATTTTAGTTAGGGTTTGATTTATTTTAATAAAGAAGAAAACTTTTGGTTGCATGGATTTCATCATAATTCTAGATTAACTAAAATCCTTGATTATAAGACTGTGTACTATTGATTTATTTAAAAGAACTTCTTCTAGTTTAGCAGTTTTCTTGATTGGCTATGAACACATTGAAGTCCTACTTAATCCTTGTCAAATAACTCAGGACCAAAAGGTTTGGAATACTATTTCGAGGCTCCATCTATCTCACTTTAAAAATATCTTAGGGGGTGACAACAAAAGACCCATGGAAAGGAAGCAGGGTAAATAGTATATTATACTTAAAAGATCCCATGCCAAGAATTGAAAGCCAAAAGGAAAATAAGAGTCAAAAAACTCCTAAGAAAGCAATATGTATCAAAACAAAGTACTGAAACATATTAGTACAATGTTGCCAAAGTTCTTCTCTGTCCGTGAGCTGAAAATTAAATACATCTCTCACACAAAAGGACACTATGGATAGAGGAGCCTGAATAAAAATTCAGAAATAAGGCATGCAGGAGGACTCAGAAAGGACAAAAAATTCCAAAAGTGCAAAAGTGCAAAATGGCATGGCAATGAGGAACAAACAAATATTTCTATTTACCATATGTTACAATCCTATGGTGTCCAAGCTGGGAGCTACCCGAAGACAGAGGTAAGAAATGAAATTCATATTCCTGGCCTTAAAAGAGTTATCTAGACTTTTAAATCTTGGTTCCCATTATCCCTAAATTGGACTATCATCAATGATTAAAGTACATACATCTTTCATTTGGGAAATCCAAAAATCTAGAAGAATTCAACATGTTGGTATTTATTGTCAAAACAGTTTGTTGCTCAAAGAAGAAGTTATCTAGAGATCTCTGTTCACCAGGTAGTCGCCAATTATTGCAGCTACAACTTTTTTCCCAAATTTTTAAAATTTTGGACCCTCCTTTTGATTTTATCTTGCCTAGGATTGTTTGGATTCCTGAACTCTGTTTTTCCTCTGCTACAAATTTGGATTTTTTGAGGTTGAATTGAGGTCAACTGTCTTCCTTCATTTCGGAAGTTGAAAGATCTAAAACTGCTTTTGTCTAGATAATGCTTTTGACTATGGAAATTAAAGTTTTGATTTGTAGATGATTTCCTTTATCGATGTCGAAAGTCGGTTAAACAATGAATCAGGGCATTAGTTCTCTATGCAGCTGCCGTTTCGAAAGGTAAACAATGAATATCCTGATGGACAATCCTATTTTTCGCCGATGTGCTTTTATCTCCTTTGTTTTATTTTTTCAAAACTTTTATTTTTAATTGTTTGCGTTTTTTATTTTATCACGGTCGGAGCATTAGTCTTTTGCATTGCCACCGTTTCGAATGGCAGATAGAAAACACCCCGACAGAAAGCTCTTATCCTTGCCAATTCCGTGGTTTTATTGCCTAAACCTTTTGCTTTTCAATATTTTTGTTTTCTTTTCGCTATCGAAACGATGTTTGACAATTGATCGGAGGGCTAGTCCTTTGTGTTGCCGACATGGCGGTAGCGTTGAGCTTTGAGTCACTGATACATAGTCATTAAAGCTCCCGATCGCCGATGGTTTTGTGAACCATGGGGTCCACAGTCAGTTTGTTATCCATCATTGTGATGGTTTATCACACTATCTCTCCGATGTTTAGTTTGTTCATCTACCAACGCATTATTGGTTAGTGGCTTCGATCTCCGATGCTTAACTATTGGCGGTTTTTAGTGTTCAGGAGTGCCAACAGTGCGAAAGTGTTGAATTTTAAATCACCGATGCATGGTGCTCAGAGTTTCTGACACCGATGTTTTTATTTGACCGCAGAACCCTTTGTCTGTGTGTCTGCCACCATTGTGGCTGCTTAGTGAACTAACGGTCTGACATATAGTCCTTCCTCTCGCCGATGCCGATGTGTTTATTGAATAGTGGTTCTGATTTCCACTACGGTGGTGTTTAGTGCTTTATTTCACCAACGTGTTTATTTGACCGTGGAATCCTTAGTCTATTTGTGGCCCATCGTTGCGGCTGTCTAGTGTACTATCCACCCGACATCTAGTGATTCCGTTCGTCAATAGTGTTTTTCCTGTCGATAGGGTTTTCCCACCGATTTGGTGTGCTTTTACCCTATTTCATGGGCGACGGAGGTTTTTTATTTTTTATCGATTTGGGGATTTCGTGATGAGAACACAGTAAAGGGTCTCACATTTGATGATTAGTCTTATTGATAGTGTGGTTCATGTTTGATTGAAAAGTTAGGTGATCTTGAATGCAATCCAGATTAATGATGAGTTTTTCTATTAGGGTTGTGTTTTTAACTGCAGATAGACTTAGAGGATTTTCAGACCCAACTTGCAGGATTTTCTTTGCCTTATCATGTTTTCCTTTCATGCATTAATACTGTGTATAATTTATTTTACAGAATGCATATGGAGGAGGTAAATATACTGATACAGTTTTTTGTTATGTTTAGGACAGGGTGATTGCTGCTGCAAAGAAGACATATCTAAAAGACAAAGTAGAAGAGAGTTGGCTGAAGAATGGAATAGGAGAAAGAAAAGGAAGAAGCAAAGATGAAGAAAAGAGAAGAAGAAATTGAGGGTCTAAGATCAACAGGATCTAAAAAAGACCAATGGATTATTGAGCAGAATCAATAGCGGCAGAGGCCCAAGCTTGGGAAAAGTTCATCAGCGACCAAGCTGGTCCCTCTTTATAAAGTGCTCTTCAAATTTTAATTTGAAATGTAACACATTATGTAATTTATGAGCATTCACTACAAGACAAGATTTTGGTATTGAAACGTTGGGGAAGCCCAAAGGTCATTTGGGGGCAGCCCAAAGGTTTTTATTTTTTGTATAAATATAGGAGAGTTTGATGTAGAAGGGGATTTTTCCCAAACAGATTTGTGAGAAGTATGTTGTAAGAAGAACTATTTCCTTTTGCAATAAATAATTACAAGTTTCCTGCTGGAGAAATCTTGGTGGAATGTTTCAAATGTTGTGCTATGGATCAGTTGAATGTGAACTATTTTGTTTTCAGCTCGTGTCCATTAACTGTGAGATCTTTCTAACTCATTGAATCTATGTTCATGTTATGAATGCACTCTAGTTTATTCTGTGAAATTTCCACTGTGAGTAATGAAGGTTTTCATAAACAATAAGCTATCTTGTTGTTCATATATCTATTAATGTTCATGTGTTCCGAAATAAGTAACAGCCATCTGTGATTTTTCTTAATGCATGCGTAGAAATACATTACTCATTGATAATTGATCATTTTTCTCCATAGGGATAGGTTAGATAGTTAGTTTTAGTTTCTTGTTGTGTGTGATTTAGATGCGAGAGAGTTAAGACGACAAGTAAGAACCTGCGCATCACATTGTGACGCTCCTCGTTATCTCTATCAATCTGCATTTTTAGATAGCCACTTGCACATCATACTTAAATTCAAAAAACTAAAATATACACGGTAGACCGGGCTGTAACCGGTAAAACCTTTTATTTTGTTACTTGACCTACGGTAGCCAAACCATAAACCAGACGGATTTCCCATACCAAATAGTAGCGGGCTAGTTGGGAACGTTTATTGGGGAGAATCCCTAACTGTTGTTACCTGTAATTTTCCAGGCCTCAACAGGACACTTAAACAGGGTAGGTTATGTTTCGAGATAAGACTGTTGCAAAATATAATAGATGAGAGAGAACAATTGTTGACATACAAATATGTGTATCAAGAATTACTCTTTCCACCGAACTTTAGATTAACTTTTACAAATAAAATTGTCAAAACTACGTCCAAAGTGCTATGGGTATGCAACAAATCCAAGATATCACAGTATTAATTAACAAATCAATATTTGGGACCGATAATCGATTATTAGTAGCATAGAATATAATGTACACCAAATAAACACATTCACTTGATACACATTACATATGTCAATTCAAGTAAAGAAAAATCAACACAAGAATGAACATATTCAAAAAGGTTATCTAATAATCAGCAAGCCAAATAGATTAGAAGATGAGTTGAAATTCATTAAAAACATTCAATGAATAACCATAGAACATAATATGAAACGACTGTAATTTTATTAATCTCCAAAAAATTACAAAGTAGTTAAACCACAAACTTCGTTGTTATGTTTCAGGTAGTTATGTCTCCAATGTAGATCTTAAAATTTGTCTTTTCCAGTCCCCCTAGTACTTGGGAAATTTATCCCTTAAATAATATTACAAATATTACAAGAAAATAAAATTCCAAAAACATAGGATTACAAAATCAAATAGTTTTAAGATTCGCCAAGGGCAGAACGCCACTTGGCATGTAGGTTCATAAGTTCATCGATATCCTAAAAATGGGCATGCCTCAAGTGGATTTATGTTTTACAAATTTGGGAGGAAATCTCCCTCTTTTTTTATTTTCTTCCACTCTTTCACAAACACTTGTATTTGAGCTATCGAAGCATGAGGGATATCGATCCATCTCTCAATATATTGCATCATGAGGTGATTTACTTACTGGATCAGTTCCTTGGTAGCATCAAAATGACGTTCCACCAATTCTAGCTGGAGATTAGGTGAGGGCGCATGACTAATAGGATCCAAGTTTCATGGTTTCCAATTTTCGATACCCAAAAATTGGGAATCGAAAATAGGGAAATGAACATTTAGCCAGGAAATTATGTAGGGTTTACACTTTTTGATATGGGAAAGGAAAATTTAGAAGTCAGAAAGGTAAAAAAAATCATAAATTAAAAACGATGTTACTGATATCCAGGATCCGAGTGTCAGAAATCTGGAGCAAACCAAATAACTTTAATAAAATCAGAGTTTCTAGTTTCCATCACCCGAAAATCGAAAAGCAATAATCGAAATAGGGACTATTATTTATTCTAAAAGATAAGGTTTCTGGGATCCGAATGTCGGAAATCAAAAATCGAAAAACAAAATTCAACTTACCTTCCAAAAAAGGTATTTCCGCTTTTTGAATTCGGAAAGTGGGGATCGAAAACTTTGAAAAATAGTTTGAAAACACATAAAAAAAGGTCCTGAAAGCCGAAAAAATCCTTAAAAAACAAGGTCTACAAAAGGAAATTATTCGATCCAAACATAATACTTACAACTTGATAACCTCCCTAAGTGAGGTATGGCTAGAAAAACTAGTCAATGGGGGCCTTCATTTTGATAACTCAAAATGGGGATTTCTTGCAGGAAACAATAGGACCTAGTTAACTGGGAATTGGATAATGAAAACCCTAACAAACTCTCCTTTGACGACCATGTTCATACCCACGTGGCATCTTTCCATCCTAACATTTTTTCTAGTGCTTATTCACCTGGACCTCCTCGACAGATTTTGACCTCTAAATTTCTGAATGAGTCCATCTCACGATTTAACTATGAAGAGGTGGTAAAATACTCAATGGAAAACCCAACTGAGTTTGTTCCCAAGCCAGCCAATTCTTACCCCATTTCCTGTTTTAGGGAACCCTTTTCATTGTTTGCGTCCATGTTCTTCCAGTTGTATGAGTTGTCAAACTGTTCTTCAAAGCTCAATGGATTCCCGTAGCCCAACATATTCTGCTTACTAGTGAATATTTCAATTGGGCACAAATTTTATCTATGAATTGAAGGAAGAGATTGAGAAATATCAAAAGACCCCAACCACAAGGAGGCCAGCATTTTATCAGTTAGGTTATGTAATGGATGTGTTTTGCACAACTTCTTCTTTTTTGATGTTGGGTTGGAACTAGAATAAAAATTTGCCACCAGTACACATTTATTGTTTAGATATATGGGAGGACAACTTCGTTACTTGATTTTATGAGATTTGTGACTTGTCTCTAGGGTCAAAGTACCATAAAATATTCAAGGAAGATGCTCCAACATTTTCTGAGAGAGCCATAGCATTGATTTCTCTACATGGTGATTGGTATGTCGAAGAGTATTTCTCCTATATTTGAATTTGGGGTAGCAATATAGTTCATTGGTTTCCTAGGATAGTTCCAAACCAAATGGTGTTACAAGAAGTATCCTATCAGACTTTGATAGATGGGTTTTTTCCCAAACTTGCACGGTCCAAAATAAATGCTTGTCCCAAATTTCCATTAAAATTAAACTCTCTTGTTTTGCAAAATTCCACCCATGCAATGATCCTGGGTAAATAAAATTATAAAATGAACCTGGGGGAAGCACCCAAGATGATGCATGACCCTAAATCATATTTGGTCATCCTCTTTATCTAGGAACATGCTAAGTTTCAATATGCTCATGAGGATGATCCTGATGACTCAATCTATAGAGCAGCTATGGATTTTCAAGAGGCAATCAGTAAAATTACTGACCCAAATGTTAAATCTCATGTCTTCAAATATCAAAAGTATCTCAAGGATTGTGCCCTCCAATTCAAAAAGGAAAAACTAGAAATTGGGGAAGACCTTCAGAGGCAGAACATGGAAAAGGAGGAAAAAGAGCAAGCAGAAAGCTCTTCTTCTACCCTTGATATTGCATTAAAATACAATGGTAAGGCTATTTTGGAAACTCCTGTAAGAACTCATCCTTCACAGATGATAGAGACCCTACATAAAGAGGCGGAGTTCAAGATAAATATTGAAAATATTAGCTCACAGCTACAAACACAAACAAAAGAGGATGAACCTAATCCTAAGAAGAAAAAGACCCATCTCGTTCTTTAGCAGGTACAAGTACAACAAGCACCAGCTGTTGATCCACAGCATATGCCTGAGGAAGTGGCTAGGGAATAATATTCAGTGCCACCATCCCAAATTTCTCTACAAGAAGAGGTGTCTATCTAGATTCCTCCAATTAAAGAGGTAGAACCTCCACCTCAAGCTGATATTTAAATTCATGAAATACATAGTGACTTGGAGGAATAAATTGACCCTTCTACTTTCCCTCTAAATATACTCACTTCCATGGCATCTTCTATTCCCAACACCCAGATGTCTAAAAATATTTTTTATTCATTATTTTGTCAGTTTTCTTTTTTTGAAATAAATTTATCCCCAATTCTTGAGTCTACCACCAGCACCCTTGCAGCACTAATTGATGTACCTAGTTCTACCTCCCCTCTTACTTCGCATATTCCTTCCACCCCCTTAGTACCTCGCACCACCCCAACATCCCCATGTTCGAGGATCATCTTCCTCAAATAAACACTCCTTCCATGTCTACAATTCCTTCTCCCCAAATTGATACACCTGTCCTCATTTCTTCCTAATCCCTTTCATTTATTTTCCCTACTTCGTCTATGATCATTACACCCATAAATTTGGAAATACCCATTTCCCAATCACAATCTGATCCCCTGGTCACTCCCCAACAAGAAACCATCTCAACTTCAGAGGGGATGGAAGACTTTGGTGAGGATGTTGTGGTATCCCTAGGAAAATATTTTTGGAGAAAAAAGGACAAAGCAGTGATGAAAAAGGGAACCAAGAGGATGAGAGAAGGCACAATCAAACAGGTGCCTGATTGCAACCAAGTTATTTGGAAGTCTAATTCCCTTGATATCAAGCACGGGGATTTGGATACAGCAACTGCCATGGGGTATTTTGCAGGAGCCAATTTTGATTCAGTTTCGTAGCTGAATAAGGATATTTTTGACAAAGTGTTGATCCTAGCCTTGTCATCATTTTTGGCAGTTAAATTATGTGTTTAAACATATTTTTTATCATCTTTTTGGCATATTTTATATCTTGCAGCTCATTATTCAGCCCCAGGTAAGAATGAATTTAATATTTATGAAAAAAATGTTCATTACTATCATTTCATGATTTTATAGATTAGAATTGACATTATTTGAAGATTTTTTATAGATTAATTTATGTATGTATTTGTTTGCAGGTTTTGGACGAAAAAATATGCATTCAGCTAGATAAGCGCATAGCATGCCCAGGTTACCATCCAGCTCGCTAGTTAGACTGCACGATATTTGTTAGTAGGTTTTCAGGCATTAAAACATTTAGCATGAGATTGTTATTGTAGACCATAATATTTAGTTTACCAACAAACAGAAAATGCATTAATCCTAGCTATGCGTAGAGCATTTCTAGCTCACTGTCCAACTCGTCGTTCAATTCGTCATTCCAATCGTGCACTGTTGATGACATATTTTGAGTGTTAAAGCATGAAATGGTCTTGCAACTATTGAATATCCTCGCGTTTGGGTGATAGCATAGCTTCCATTCTAGAAGGATCGCCTACACACTACCTCTACTTGACAGCACACCAACAGTCCAGGCTAGAGTAAATCATGTACGCCACATCACATGTTGAAGAGAACCGATTCGCGAAGGACAAGGAGAACATTGTGCATTGGTGTTTGATCAGATATACATCATAATGGTTGACTAAATTTAGAGAGCAGTCGACCACTAAAGGGTCAAATTGCTCACCCTTGTAAACATTGTATATAAACTCCACTACGCGAAGAGCTAGAGAGCTGATCAATTCATTAGTTAGACAGTCATTTTTTAAGAGAAGAACTATGTAAATATGTTCCTTATTTTTAATATAAGCCCGATATTTTGATGTTCATGATTATTTTCGTGTAAGGGCTAGCCAGGAATCACCCCTGATTGCTGAGAGGGCCCCTCATCAATCAGTGGTTCTTTTCTTATGTAGTTTCGTTACCTTTTCTTTTGTAGTTAGTTTGATTTCTAGTGTTTTTTCATTCAAATTAATCTAAACATTTATTTCATTTAATTCCTGTAATGCTGTGTGAATTAGTTTAGTTTCATTTCCAAAATCAAGTAGCTATTTGTGCACATAGCTAGCCTTTAGTTTTTATAATTTGCTTTCAAATTTCTTTCAGTCATTTCATTTCCAGTTTTACTATTTTATTTACAAGTAGATAGAATAGGTTGCTTTTATCAAGATAAAATAGATTTAATTTTATTCATTTCCTTTCTGTCATAAGTTTATTTAAATTCCAGTTTGTTTCTTAGTATAATACGCAATGATTTCTTTTCATGAATTAGTTTAAGAATTATTTTGTTGTTAAATTTGATCATTAAGTAGGTTTATTTACTACTTTTATGCATTTCCCTTGCAATGTGCACAAATTCAGCTGAAGATTAGATCATTTAGGTTACTTTCTATTATTTTAGTTGTGCAGACTATCATTCGGATAGCCTATGTAAACTGTCATTCATACAACCCTTTCATACATGCTGTTCAGTCTGTCGTTTCGTTTTTAGTGTTTGTTATGTGTTTTGAACCTATTTAAAGCTCTGTTTCTTTAGTTTTTAAAGTATGCTTTGACTGTAATAATTAGATAATAGATTTATTTAATATTAAGACTAAAAGTTAGTTTTTTTTAGATTATTTATTAAAGTCTTGTCCTTTTACCGTGAACATGTTTTGAGTTATGTTATGTTTTGTTTCTTTTGTTTGTTTCTGATTTCTTTTATTAATACTGTTGCTCTGTTTTGTAATCATGCCTTTGGATTGATTTATCCATTTGCATGTAAAACTTAGTATTAGGTGTGTTATCTTTAGGAAAGTATATTGGTACCTTATAGATTATCCATAGTAGAAGGAATAGTTCCCTTTTTCACTGTGTGATTACCAAAAGAGACTTGTAGAATAGAATTCAAAGTTATTTTTATTAATTTTTCTACTTGCTTCTTTTATTAATTTCTCTACTTGCTTCTCTTATTAAGTTATTTTTATTAATTTTTTTGCTTGCTTCTTTATTAATTTTTCTACTCATTTCTAAGTAGGTCTTCCTTGCATCCTAGTCTTTTACTTGAGAAGTTAGTTGTTGATAGTATCATTTTTCAGTCTTAAGTTATTTTCTTATAAAATAAATTATCAATTTAGTTGTTGTCCTATGTTCTTTGCATAATTAGTTTTTGAAATTATTCAATAAACTCTACTAAAAAAGGTAGTTATTTAATAATTATTAATAAAGTACAATGGTGTATTTTTGATACTTTGATATAGTATTCTATTCCGATTCAATTACCTTAATAGTTGAATTCTTAGGATTTTGACTCAGTTTTTCATTTTGAAAGATCTTTCGATCTTTTGTTTGTTAAAATATTTCTACAACACCATAGGAATTCCTCTACCTTCGCATATATTTTGTGTCAACTCTAAACCTACCAACCCCGGTCTATAATTAAATATTAGGTGAACTAATCAAGACAATATAACACCCAACACAAAGAACAAATACTGCAGAAGACTAAACAAGACCTTGTAGCATCTGAGGCACATCAAAAACAGGAATTCCAGCTTCTTAAGCAAGAGTATGAAGAAAAGTTCAAGAAGTTACAAAAGAAGAATGATTATCTCAAGCAGCAGCTTGAGAAATCATATGTTCTCAATCAACAACAGGCAGAGAAGGTTTCTACCCTTGAGCAACTGCTCAAGGATTCTTAGCTAGTTCTAGTTGCTTCCTCTTTCTCTAACTTAACATTAGAAGAGTTCAAGAAATTAGCCTACAAGTTCCATGATGAATTTTATCAGATCATGGATGGTTTGTATAGAGGTTTCAATGAAATGCGAGAGCTATATAATATGTTTAAGAGTCAATATGACATCCTACAAGATCATAATACTTGTAGGAGAGCAGCAGCTAAGGCCTTCAACAATGTGTTAGCTTGGCAAAAGCATATCAGAGACAGACTGCATGATTTTCCAGTCATGGATAAACTTCATACCAAGAAGACTGAAGTCACAATTGAGACCCGGGAAAGCATCTGCGATGCAGTGGAATCCATCATCATAGATGGACAAATGGAATGCAAACATAGGTGGTTGGCTGCTGAAACTTTGCTCAATTTTTTGGGCATGCCATCTTTGGATCCGATTGGCCAAGCAATTCCTCCAAAGATCAAATTGGAAGGAATCGAAAGAAATTTCGCTACATCCAAGGAGAAGATCTGGGAGATCACCTAGCTTACCATGCAGGACATCACGATATGGATTGAGATACCCCATGCTGCAATGGTAAGAATACAAGTGTACCTCAAAGAGTGGAACAAGGTCAAAAAAAGGGAGATTGTGTCCTAAATCTGCAAAATTGAAGTACACCTGGAACATGCCAAGTACAAGGACATAGACGATATGATGGACCTAGATGCCAAGTGGTGTTCCTCCCTTAGCAAACATTCAAAATAAATTATTTTGTAATCCCACATCTTGGGAAATTTCCTTTTTTGTAAATTTTATAATATTAATTAAAGAGATGGTATTTCCCAAGTAAGGGGGGGGACTTTTGGAGATTAATCCTAGGATCTATACTGGAAAGAAGACTTCCAAGTGCATAACAAGAAAGCTTGTGATTTTTGTACTTTGCCATTTTTTGCAAGTTAATAAAATTACACTGTCATTTTTTGCTATGTTCTATGGTTGCTCATTAAATGTCTTTAATGAATTTCAGTCTTTCTTCCATTTGTTTGGAATACTGATTGTTAGTTGTTTATATATTGATGTGTTGGTTCACGTATTTATTTTTACTTATGATATTGCTGGGTTGAATGTGCATTGAATGAATGTTTCTATTTGATTCATATGTACTATTTCATAGTTAATGATTAGTCATTGATCTCTGATACTGATTTTTTAATTAGTATTACCTCTTAGACATTTTGTACATCTATAACATTTTAGATAAACCTTTGAAATTTTATTTGTTTAGATCTAGTTGAAATTGGTTAAGAATATCAATCTTGATTTACATTTTTGTACGTTGAGTAATTAGCTTATTCTTTGTTGTTATATCTTACAATTTCCCTATCTTGAATCTATTATACATCCTTTTTAATTTTTCTTAAATGATTAGCCCATGAATCGGTTACTTTGAATCGTCCTAAGAGCATACCTTATCCAGTGGAGGCCTCGTATCCATAGGATTTAGTCATCCCAAACAACTCGGGGATAGAATCAACTCTGTGTTGGATAGATTCAAAGCCTTTATGGTTGGACTATTTCCTTCTGTTGACTTCCTTGTATATTTTCCATCAGCCTACAAGCCTGGGATGTCAACAAATGGCGCTAGAAGGAGGGCCATTATAAAACATGTCACGACAAAACACTAATAAACCTCCTCATCCGAGATCACCTATCATTACTAGGTGCCACGTCCAAGATTCTACGTCTGCAACTCATCCTGTAGAAGGTCAGTCACCAATCGCTATGACCCCTTGTTTCATAAATATCCACTACAAGACCTGAAACCCTTTTTACACCACCCAGTACTGGAATCCTTACTTTTGAGCAGTGGAGAAAAAACACCAACGATATTGCTGCAAGGGTGGAACTAGGAACTGAGACAGTTCGAAGTCTAAGAAATGATTTGTCCACTTCTCTTTTGACTCTTACCTATATCACTCAAAATATTGCCCAATAGGGAGAAACTCCTGAAGCCCAAGCAAGTACACTTCTGGAAACTGCAGAACAATCCCCAGAAGATCAAAACCTTGATGACCAGTCTGGTGGAGTACCACCACCCACACCACCTCCTTCATCTCCATCTTCATCAAAATAATCCTCAGAGAGTGAAACTTCCTCAGAATCTTCAGATCCACCAGAGAGACCAATGGCCGATTACCTTAATGGAACTTGGCTTGACCTGGACGCAGTCCTAATTTTTGGATAATTACATAAATTTCCTTAAAACCCTAATAAATTGCTTCCCAGGTTGAACCCAAATGATAGTACCCAAGAGGACCTTGTCATAGAATTATCTTCTCTCAGGATAAAACCAAAAGGAGTCAAAGATTTCAATCAAAGGTTCTCCTGTTTGAAGAACATAATTCCTACCACGGTTCTTCCTATTGAATAACTCTTAGTAGCCTACTACATTAAGGGTTTACCTACAATGATTTCTATGTGGGTTAAGTGTGCTAATAAAACTACTCTACAAGTGGCCTTTGCGGAGGCTGTCTTGGTAGAGAAAGATATGTCTGATCTTAAGGATAATACTGATCAAGAGTTAGACCAGCCTTCTACCTCCAAGAGAAGGTAATAGAATGTTTCCAAATCCACAACTCTGAACAAATATCCTTACGAAATGGATAACATAAATAAACTGTTACAAAATATTTTTAATGACATGGTAGATCTTAAAAGAGCCAGTAGTGATAATCAAGTGAACAACAGAAGTCGAGAAAGGCCACCACTTAGAAGACCTTGCCAACCTCCGCAAATATACCTCCTCCAAATCATGAGGAGATACTCACCTCTGATGAGATCTATTCTATCTTTAAGGCCTTGACTTCCACACCTCAAACTATGCAGGATGAAACTAGACTGGAGAATACAAAGACAATGCCTCCCACTAAAGAAAAAAATTCACATATAAATATTGTTAATTGTTTTTCAAAGCTGAAAATGGAATAAAAGGGGCAAGATACTAAAGCTGTATTTTATCTGCAGCATTCCTACGACACCCAAAGTAAAGGGTTGACATCATAGGGCACTCCACCGTTATCATCTACTCCAAATACAGATAACTTGATAAGAAGTACCACTGAAAGAAAAGGCAATCCGTGAAGTCAAGTATAATTTATTAGACGATTTAAAGAGGGATAAAGAAAATATTTCTCTTTTTGAACTTCTCAAAATACCATTCATTAGAGAGAATTTACCTAAGAACATGGTGTTAAATAAATATAGAGAAGCTCATAATCATAATTTGGAAGCCTTCACAAAGCCTGATGCTCATAAGTTTGTCACAAAAAGGGCCCCACCCATTTTGCTAACTTTTGAGGTTTTTAACAGAAACATCCATAATTGCATGATCGATTCAGGGGCGTCCTCAAATGTTATGCATGTGTATGTGTGTAGAAATTTAAATGCATCATGAGGGTCCTTCCCTACTCATATAGTACAGTTAGACATATCTAGAGTAAAGGTCCTAAGGGAGCTCAAGAACGTCCTTTTAACATTGTTTGTGGACCCTAGAATACATCAGATAGTGGATATTGTAGTAGTTGTTGTTCCTGAGACATATGGTATGTGGCTAAGTAGAGACTGGTTTGAGAAGATGAAAGGATACTTTTCTACTGGCTTTTCCCATTTGTGGCTGCCATATAATGGAAGGCTTAAACTGATTAATATCAATAGAGATTCTTTCATGAAATAGCCAAAATGGGCTAAGTAACTGGATCATATTCCTCCATCAAGGGAATATTTTGATCCAAATATGCCGAAGCCATTTGAACAACTTGGTATGACACTTCTACAGTAGATAAGGGTTGTGGGATCATAAAGTTTCCCATGAGGCAATCATTTTGAATGATCCTATCCTAATGTCTTGAATCTCCTTTAGAGCATCCCTAATGCAAGGAACGTTCGATTGGATAGTAGTTTCAAGCATATAGTAATCTAATTGGTCGATCACAATAATCTTCCCTCGATGAGGGAACCGAATCATTCGAGACTCTGAAGACACTATAGATATCATCGCGTGTATCCAACTATGTCCTAATAGAAAATTATAATCTATAGGAACATCTACTACCTCAACATCTATTGTGACTTTTTTCCACCCCATTGAATAGGGAAGGATACAATGATTTCGTGAGGAGAGAACGAATGTATATAAAATTATTTTTGCATAGTATGGGATTGAAATAAGGTGGGTGATTCTAATGCTTTCCAACATTTAAATGACATGACATAGGTTGAGATCCCTTCATCAAATATGGTTTGAAATATATTCTTGCCATGAAATGCTACTTTAATCTAAAAATCAACTTTGGAAGGAATCCTACAGGTTAATTGGTGTAATTCTAATGTGATCAAAGTTGCAATGGTTGGATCAATAGATTTATTTGAATACAATAGTTCCTTTCTTTGTGCAATACAACATTGCAACAACTCCATGGCGTACATGGCACATGGTGCTTGAGCTATTTCCTTAACAACATTTTTGTTATGAGCAGCTCGTGCATGAGGATTATGCATTGTTCTACATATATCACCTTTGGGAGGGTATGGTACTATGTCTACGGTTGTTTCTCAATGGTGAGAGAACTACCTGGATGTCATTTTGATTGATCCAATGTAATCAGAGGGGCATCATAATAATGAGATCTCATTTTAATGTTCACCTCATGATCACACATGAAGACATTGGCATTGGGATCATTTCCCTCTTGCAAGGATTTGGACTAGTTGCCTCCTGGCGGAGGTTCCAACGTTGTAGCAACCATTTGATGATGGTACTTCAAAAAGGGTTGCATTAATACAATATATTGTTGTTTCCCACTATCTTGAGCTGGATTGAGTGCATCTTCTTTTCTAAAGTTAGCATTTTCTTACTCTTGTATTTTTTCTTATTTCCTCTAAGTTCCACTGATTGAACTATGGGTTTTTTAGGAGTTTGGGAAGGTTTAAAACTATGCTTACCATTTTACTTCTTCTTATTCCCCCAAAGGTCCATGGATTGAAATATGAGTATTTTTGAATTCAGGGAAGGCTTAGCATGTTGTTGCATATCCTGACCAGCTATAGGTTCTAAAGTTTGAACAGACATTTGTCGCATTTGTTGGGTGATATGCTCAAGGTTGTTGATGGAAACAAGCATACCATTGGCATGAGGTCTATTACAGCTGATTTTACCACACATGGTGAATCACACCTTTATGTCCTTCCATGTCCCTCTGCAGACTCTTTATACCCCATGGACCATTTTTGTACCTTTGATGTTTCCAAGATCATCCCTAAAAACATGCAATAATTTCCATACGCAAATTTTAATCCCTTTCTCATGTATATACATGGATTTGACCCTTAAACCTGCGTACATCGGGATGTGTGCAAAAGACCAAATGATTTTGGAGTTTTCCTTGATGTGGATCTGAGTCACTTGTCTCTTGGCCTTCCATATGCCTTGAGATCGCTCAATTTCGACCTTCCATTACCCCATTGAATATCTATATAAGGAACCCTTTGGATACATTGAAGGAAGAGGAATTGAAAGCAAGAAAACTATAGTCCATTGTTTCCAGAGCTTATACTTGAGTCTGCATCCCTTTGTCCCTTGGAGCACTTTGTGTTCTTCCCAAGCTTGCCTTTTGCTTGTGAGCTTGCTATCAAGAGATGGAGGATTGAAGTGGTGGAGGCCCAAGTAGGGGACTCAGTTTCTCCAATTCGTAGACATGCCGACAGAGGTTGTCACTATTTTAATCTACATTTTATATCAATAGAAATATGTTTTCCTGTCCAAAAACAGTGTATTTGAATGAGTATTTGATCCATGGATGCTTTTAAATGCTTATATGTTATTGATTATATATGCTAGAGTAGGTCTAACACAATTATATATAGCATGCTTGTCTTGTTTCTTGAATGTTGAGGAAGCAAATTGCTAAGACAAGTGAGAGTGGAAAAGCTCAATGGGGATCTACATCAACCATCCAGAATAAGGTACGAATCGAGATCCTTTAGTGTTAGATGTTTGGTTTCTCTTGCATATAGGAAAGGATTGATTTCTGGAGTTAATATGTCTGTTTTGGTACCCCAAGCCATAGGAATTTCTCTCCATAACAAGGTCCATGTGGAAGACTAGGTGGATCAAACACAGTTGTTGCAGGCTGGTTCAAAAAAGATTGGTTACTTTCTGGAACCTCACCACTCCATTGTGGAATGGGATTGATGGGTGGATCCCCCCCTTGCGGTGTTAGATTCTAGGGAGATTAGATATTTCCTAGAATCTGACTACGCCATTGATTAATGGGTGGATTTCCCCCTTTGCGGGGTTAGACTCCAGTGAGATTGGTTATTTCCTAGAATCTGACCACACCATTTAAGTGGTCCCTGGATTTGACTAGTATTCCAAGGTGGGTTGTGTTGAGCCACAAAAATACCACATTTTATTCATCTTTTACATACCATTTATCACCTTATTCTTATTTTACCCTTTCCATAAAACAATTAATATCCATCATTTTCATGACTAAATATGGGTTACCTTGTTATTTTCCTAATCATTTATTTTTGAGTATTTTGAGAGAATTTGTGGTTAATTATTGAGAAAAATAATATATTTTCATTATACTTAAGTTGGATGATTTTGGTGATACTTACAAGTGTATTTGAAGACTTTAACAAGCTCAAAAGTCACCACCTAACCTCAAATTCGAATTTCATCTTCAAGATGTGGGCTAACTTCAAGGAGAAGATCATGGGAATGTGGAGAGAATATCTCATCCAATATTTGTTGAGGATTTTGAGGTATGAGTTGAGAGAAAAGTGGGTTTGTTGAGGATTTTGAGGGATGAGTTGAGAGAAAAGTGGGTTTATTTAGGATTTTAAGGGATAAGATGAGAGAATAGTGGATCTGTAATTATGATTAGTTCTCTTGAATTCATGTATAAATAGGAGGGATCTCTCCTCATTTTGTTAGAGGCCTCTCTAGTGGTTTGGAAGTAGATAATAGTTTAGATCTGTTGAGAGTTAGTCATAGAGTGGATTTTCATTGTTATGTAATGGAGATGATGCTGTAATGCAAATCCTTTTATTTTCCCATGTTAATTTGAGTTTATTTCTTATGAATTGTTAATATAGATTTTCAGTTATTTCTTTCTTATGAATTGATAGTATTGATTTTATGTGAGATCACAAGTTAATGTTAATTGTTTTGTATCAGTTTATTACATGCAATATTCTACTTTCTTAGATTAGATTTATTTCACTCAATTTTCTGTTTTTCTAGATTAGATTTATTTTTATGTCATTTCGAGTTTTCATAACTTAGATTCAATTTCAGTTGTAGAATAAGTTAGCAATACTCTACCCCTGCATATATTTTGTCTATACCTCACCAGTTTACGCTCTCTCCAGGTTGACAGTTATTTATA
>LPNX010021864.1:111742-146264 GCA_001517045.1 Pseudotsuga menziesii
AAAAATATACAATAAAAAGCATACACATATTTGTTCTTTTTGTAAAATATGAAGTTTAAAAAATAAAACTAAATAAATAAATAGAAGGGTTTTGTAAATATTTTTTTTTATTATAACAACATAAAAAAATTAAAAATATAGGTATAAAAAACATTAAGTAAAAAAACAAAATAAGAAAAACATAAAATAATGTTATTAATAAATATGTGTCTTTGAAATCGAAGGCAGTTGTTGTCACAGCTACGTCTTTTTTTTAATTTTGATTTTTGCACAGTAGGACCTAACACATTTTTAGTTGGTGGGGGGGGTATCCGCATGGTCATTGAAACTGCTAAGCTTATCATAGAAATCGTTTATTTCGCACACTCCTCTCTAATCCAGATTATTAAGATAGTCTACTTTTAGAGGGGTCTACCATTGAAAGGGTCGACCCTCTCTCTCTGTTACTCAACCATTACATAAAGACACACGCTCAATCATTTCTATTCCAATTTCTTTTTGTTTTTATTGCAAAACCATTAAAAAATTTTAAAATTATATTAACGTAATAAAACTTACATTAATATCTATATACATAAAAACACATAAAATTTGTTCTTATGGTAAATAAATCAAATTTAAAAAATATATATACAAAAACACTGCAATAATAACATTACAAAAATAAAAAATTAAATTAAATTAAAAACTAAAAACATATAAATAAATAAAAAGTATTAGGTAACAAACAAAACCATAAAATTAAAATTATAAATGAATTTGAAATCTTTTCAAATTAATGACTGTTGTGCTAACTTGTTTTCGCAAGTCACTCAGAAACAAGGTTTGACAAGAAGGGTTGCTACTTTCGGGTATAAAATCATTTTTTTTATTCTCTTTGACTTGTTTTGTTAAGCACATATTTTCCCATATTTTCAATGCTCTCACAAGTTTGTTGTAGGAAAATGCTAACCCTTTTGCAGGTTCAAAGATGAATGGATGGCATTTCCAGAATCGTAGAAAATTTTCAGAAAAAATGTTCCATCGAAAGCTTGAAGAAGTTGAGTTTCGACTATGTATGTCATGATATTTTGTTGGCACAATGAATCCTTTCAGAAACCAATTACGTCATGTCACGATTACTTACCCTTTTTCCTTCCTAGCTTATCCATCATCCATGTTAGAGTCTACTTTTCACTGCCTTATACATCATGACTTTCTGCATGTCCACCTTTCTGAGTCGCACACATTTTTCCTCATTTTAAGTTTATCTTTTTTCTTATGAATAAAACCATTCAGCTTCCTTTCCATGACTACATTGCTTTGTTATCCCTGCCATAAATCTTTTTTGATCATGAGATATTTTATCTATAGTCCTACCACTCATTATGTATAACTCGTGTTGACTGATGTGGGATTCCTTAAGGCCCACCTTTCAACAAGTTGTACCCCATCGACCTCAGCACATTATCTGGGATAGAGACTAGAGTTCATTTTTAGTACCTTGAGGCTTTCATGCCTTAATGGCAAGTTCTCTCGCTTACAATCATGGGAATGCATCAATGTCCCTTGATCGTTAGATATTACAAGTGGCTTGAGATCAGCTCATTTATTCACACTTTGCATGATGTACTTAGGTACCTTAGCACTCATTGACATCAATAGTGAGATTTCCTCTCATTGGTTAATGACATTCATAAATGGTCAGTAATCCAATGACTTCTTTCCGTGTTTGACATCGACACATTTATTCACATGGTAAGAATTGTACCATCGGGTGATGTAGCGGGTGAAGACTATATACCTTTCATGACTCCATCAGCAGTGTTGCAGCAACATACTTGGGCCATATGAGAGTACCACAATTCTACTTTCATCTCTCATCTTTTACTTCATCCAACCAAGCAGCAATTCAGATCCTTCACTTCACATTCAATTATTCAGCAGCAGCATCCACATTCCTATTGCATAAATTCATCAACTTTTTGGGTAAGTGGAGGTATGTTGTTTTCTAATCTTTAACCATGTAATTCCTTAAATTCTAGAAAATGAATGAATTTGGAAAATTCCCTCACTACATTCCCTTTCTCCTTTTCATAAACCTAATACATCTTAAGTTAGGGGGGGTTATTCATTGCCATTTTACATATTCAGCATCTCATTTACCATTAACCAATGTGTCTTTCCCAAACTATGCTTTGTTACACATTGTTATATATCTTTGCATGATTCATAATATGAAGAAAAGGATTTCTAATATATATTGATGGTTCATCATTTCCAATGCATGTATACTTTTAAAAATATTATATATTGCAACAAAAATACAATTAAAAGAAATGAATGTTGTTACCACAAGAACCAACATTTGTTATAGTTGTCACACAAAAACCAGCCACAAATATATATAATAAAAAAATGGCCACTAATGCATTTCAAATCCTTGAATGATTTATTGTTACATACCATCATCATGTGAATCCCAACTACAAAGCCAAATTTTTTAAAGAGAATCAATGCATAGTTGCATGAGGACATGCAACCAGTCAAGTTGGGGGGAATGTTGAGCCACAAAAATACCACATTTTATTCATCTTTCACATACCATTTACCCCCTTATTCCTATTTTATCCTTCCATAAAACCATTAATATCCATCATTTTCATGACTAAATATGGGTTACTTTGTTATTTTCTAAATCATTTATTTTTGAGTATTTTGAGTGAATTTGTGGTTAATTATTGAGAAAAATAACATATTTTCATTATACTTTAAAGTTGGATGAGTTTGGTGATGCTTACACATATATTTGAAGACTTTAATAAGCTCAAAAGTCACCACCTAGCCTCAAATTCGAATTTCATCTTCAAGATGTGGGATAACTTCAAGGAGAAGATCATGGAAATGTGGAGAGAATATCTCATCCAATATTTGTTGATTATTTTGAGGGATGAGTTGAGAGAAAAGTGGGTTTGTTGAGGATTTTAAGGGATAAAATGAGAAAATAGTGGATCTGTAATTATGATTAGTTATCTTGAATTCATGTATAAATAGGAGGTCTCTCTCCTCATTTTGTTAGAGGCCTCTCTAGTGGTTTGGAAGTAGAGAATAGTTTAGATTTGTTGAGAGTTAGTCATAGAGTGGATTTTCATTGTTATGTAATGGAGATGATGCTGTAATGCAAATCCTTTTATTTTCCCATGTTAATTTGAGTTTATTTCTTATGAATTGTTAATATAGATTTTCAGTTATTTCTTTCTTATAAATTGATAGTATTGATTTTATGTGAGATCACACGTTAATGTTAATTGTTTTATATCAGTTTATTACATGCAATCTTCTACTTTCTTAGATTAGATTTATTGCACTCAATTTCCTGCTTTTCTAGATTAGATTTATTTTTATGTTGTTTCATTTTTTCATAACTTAGATTCAGTTTCAGTTGTAGAATAAGGTAGAAATATTCTGCCTAGTGGTTTGGAAGTAGAGAATAAGTTAGCAATATTCTCCTCATTTTGTTAGAGGCCTCTGTAGTGGTTTGGAAGTAGAGAATAGTTTAGATCTGTTGAGAGTTAGTCATTGAGTGGATTTTCATTGTTATGTAATAGAGATGATGTTGTAATGCAAATCCTTTTATTTTCCCATGTTAATTTGAGTTTATTTCTTATGAATTGTTAATATAGATTTTTAGTTATTTCTTTCTTATGAGTTGATAGTATTGATTTTTTGTGAGATCACACGTTAATGTTAATTGCTTTATATCAGTTTATTACATGCAATCTTCTGCTTTCTTAGATTAGATTTATTGCACTCAATTTCCTGCTTTTCTAGATTAGATTTATTTTTATGTTGTTTCATTTTTTCATAACTTAGACTCAATTTCAGTTGTAGAATAAGTTAGCAATATTCTGTCCCTACATATATTTTGTTTGTACCTCACCATTTTACGCTCTCTCGGGGTTCACAACTAAATCGTTGGATATATGTTATAATTTGTTTAATATTTTTCCCCAACATTTTGGCACCGTTGGATATATGTTTCTTATTTGTATTTTTTTTCTAATGGTAAAACAATTAAATAATATATATATATATATATATATATATATAGAGAGAGAGAGAGAGAGAGAGAGAGAGAGAGAGAGAGAGGGTTGTTATTCAATTAGGAAAAAGAAAAACCATAAAAATAAAATATAAAAATTGCAAATAAATTTGGAATAAGAGGTTACTACATCAAATTAGATTAGCTTAATTTATTTTTATTTTTAATATTATATAATTTTTATTTTTATTTATTTTTAGATAGTTAATATATATATAATAATTAAAATATATAAAAAGAATTAAAAATAAAAAAATTTAGGTCAAACATAAAAGTTATAAAAATATTTTTTTAAGCTAATCAAAATTAAAAAAGAAAAACATACAATAAAAAGCATAAACATATTTGTTCTTTTTGTAAAAAATGAAATTTTTATAAAAATATTTTTTTAAGCTAATCAAAACTAAAAAAGAAAAACATACAATAAAAAGCATAAACATATTTGTTCTTTTTGTAAAAAATGAAATTTAAAAAATAAAAATAAATAAATAAATAGAAGGGTTTTGTAAATATTTTTTTTATTATAACAACATAAAAAATTAAAAATCTATCTATAAAAAACATTAAGTAAATAAACAAAATAAGAAAAACATAAAATAATGTTATTAATAAATATGCGTCTTTGAAATCAAAGGCAGCTGTTGTCGCAGCTACGCCTTCTTTTTAATTTTTTTTTGCACAGTGGGACCTCGCACATATTCAGTTGGGCGGGGGGAGGGGATATCCGCATGGTCATTGAAACTGCTAAACTTATCATAGAAATCACTTATTTCGCACACTCCTCTCTAATCTAGATCATTAAGATAGTCTGCTTTTAGAGGGGTCGACCCTCTCTCTCTGTTACTCAACCATTACATAAAGACGCACACTCAATCATTTCTATTCCAATTTCTTTTTTTTCTATTACAAAACCATTAGAAACTTTAAAAATATATTAACATAATAAAACTTACATTAATATCTATATACATAAAACCACATAAACATGTGTTCTTATGGTAAATAAATCAAATTTAAAAATATATATATATACAAAAACACTGCAATAATAAAATTACAAAAATAAAAAATTAAATTAAATAAAAAACTAAAAACATATAAATAAATAAAAAGTTTTAGGTAACAAATAAAGCCATAAAATTAAAATTATAAATGAATTTCAAATCTTTTCAAATTTTATGATTGTTGCACTAACTTGTTTTCGCAAGTCACTCAGAAACAGGGTTTGACAAGAAGAGTTGCTACTTTCAGGTATAAAAGCATTTTTTTTATTCTCTTCAACTTGTTTTGTTAAGCACATATTTTCCCATATTTTCAATACTCTCACAAGTTTGTTGCAGGAAAATGCTAACCTTTTTGCAGGTTAAAAGACAAATGGATGGCATTTCCAGAATCGTAGAAAATTTTCAGAAAAAAATTCCATTGAAATCTTGAAGAAGATGAGTTTCGACTATGTATGTCATGATATTTTGCTGCCACAAAGAAGCCTTTCAGAAACCAATTACACCATGTCACTATTACTTACCATTTTTCCTTCCAATCTTATCCATCATCCATGTTAGATTCTACTTTTCATTGCCTTATACATCATGACTTCGTGCATGTCCACCTTTCTAAGTCGTACACATTTTTCCTCATTTTAAGTTTATCTTTTTCCTTATGAATAAAACCATTCATCTTCATTTCCATGACTACATTGCTTTGTTATCCTTGCCATAAAAATTGTTTAACCATGAGATCTTTTATCTATAGTCCTACCACTCATTATGTATAACTCGTGTTGACTGATGTGGGATTCCTTAAAGCCCACCTTTCAACAAGTCGTGCCCCGTCGACCTCGGCACATTATCTGGGATAGAGACTAGAGTTCATTTTTAGTACCTTGATGCTTGCATGCCTTAATAGAAAGTTCTCTTGCTGAAAATCATGGGAATACATCAATTTCCCTTGATCGTTAGATCTTGCAAGTGGCTCGACATCAACTCATTTATTCGCACTTTGCATGATGTACTTAGGTACCTTGGCACTCATTGACATCAATGGTAATATTTCCTCTCATTGGTTAACGACATTCATTAATGGTTAGTAATCTAATGACTTCTTTCCATGTTTGACATCGACACATTTATTCGCATGGTAAGAATTGTACCATCGGGTTTTGTAGTGGGTGAATACTATATACCTTTCATGACCCCATCAGTAGTTTTACAGCAACATACTTCAGCCATATGAGAGTACCACAGTTCTACTTTCATCTCTCATATTTTATGTCATCCAACCAAACAGCAGTTTAGATCCTTCACTTCACATTATATTATTCAGTAGCAGCATCCACATTCCTATTGCATAAATTCATCAACTTTTTGGGTAAGTGGAGGTATGTTGTTTTCTAATCTTTAACCATGTAATTCCTTAAATGCTGGAAAATGAATGAATTTGGAAAATTCCCTCGCTACATTCCCTTTCTCCTTTTCATAAAACTAATATATCTTAAGTTAGGGGGGGTTATTCATTGCCATTTTACATATTCATCATCACATTTACCATTAACCAACGTGTCTTTCCCAAACTATGCTTTGTTACACATTGCTATATATCTTGGCAAGATTCATAATATGAAGAAAAGGATTTCTAATATACATTGATGGTTCATCATTTCCAATGCATGTATACTTTTTAAAATATTATGTATTGCAACAAAAATACAATTAAAAGAAATGAATGTTGTTACCACAAGAACCAACATTTGTTATGGTTGTCACACAAAAACCAGCCACAAATATATATATATAAAAATGGCTGCCACTCATGCATTTCAAATCCTTGAATGATTTATTGTTACATACCATCATCATGTGAATCCCAGCTACAAAGCCAAAAAATTTAAAGAGAATCAATGCATAGTTGCATGAGGACATGCAACCAGTCAAGTTGGGGGGAATGTTAAGCCGCAAAAATACCACATTTTATTCATCTTTCACATACCATTTACCCCCTTATTCCTATTTTATCCTTCCATAAAACCATTAATATCCATCATTTTCATGACTAAATATGGGTTACCTTTTTATTTTCTACATTATTTATTTTTGAGTATTTTCAGTGAATTTGTGGTTAATTATTGAGAAAAATAACATATTTTCATTATACTTTAAATTTGGATGAGTTTGGTCATGCTTACAGGTATATTTGAAGGCTTTAACAAGCTCAAAAGTCACCACCTAGCCTCAAATTCGAATTTCATCTTCAAGATGTGGGATAACTTCAAGGAGAAGATCATGGAAATGTGGAGGGAATATCTCATCCAATATTTGTTGAGTATTTTGAGGGATGAGTTGTCAGAAAAGTGGGTTTGTTGAGGATTTTAAGGGATAAAATGAAAGAATAGCGGATCTGTAATTATGATTAGTTATCTTGAATTCATGTATAAATAGGAGGGCTCTCTCCTCATTTTGTTAGAGGCCTCTCTAGTGGTTTGGAAGTGGAGAATAGTTTAGATCTGTTGAGATTTAGTCATAGAGTGGATTTTCATTGTTATGTAATGGAGATGATGTTGTAATGTAAATCCTTTTATTTTCCCATGTTAATTTGAGTTTATTTCTCATGAATTGTTAATATATATTTTCAGTTATTTATTTCTTATGAATTGATAGTATTGATTTTATGTGAGATCACAAGTTAATGTTAATTGCTTTATATCAGTTTATTACATTCAATCTTCTACTTTCTTAGATTATATTTATTTCACGCAATTTACTATTTTTCTAGATTAGATTTATTTTTATGTTGTTTCTTGTTTTCATAACTTAGATTCAATTTCAGTTGTAGAATAAGTTAGCAATACTCTTCCCCTGCATATATTTTGTTTGTGCCTCACAAGTTTATGCTCTCTCCAAGTTGACAATTAAATCGTTGGATATATGTTATAATTTGTTTAATTTTTTTCCCAACAGGGTTTCCCCTTACGAAGGCTTCCCCCAATAAGATTAGGTACTTTTTAGAACATGGTCAATGGGTGGACTGTCTCCTAACGGAGTTAAGTCCCAATATTATTGGTTACTTCCTAAAACCCGACCACTGGGTGGATTGCCTCCTAATGGAGTTGGGTCCCAAGAATATTGATTACTTACTAGAACCTAACGATTCCATTGATTATGTCCTTAGTTTTGATTGGAATTCCATGGTATAGTTCCTCCTTATGGAGGTTGGATCCCAAAATATTGGTTACTTTCTAAAACATGGCCATTCCGTTGTGGAATGGGGTTGATAGGTGGATTTCCCCCAAGCATTGTGCTAGTTGAAATCAGAGGATAACACTCTGGGGCATTTCCTCCCATCGGTGAAGGATAATTCCAATTGGCATTTGAGTTCCATGATCCATTATTTTCGCCAGGAATATTAACATTCCATGGTAAAGGTTTTCCCCTAGAACTAGAACCTAGACAACTATTGTGTGTGCCAAGACAATTTTGATAACCTCCCGCAACCATTTGAGGCTGCATTGATTTGGTTACTTCAACTCTTGATGAAGCTAAAGGGTCAAGTGTAATGTTATGCATATTATCCCAACTTTCAGAAAGAGTAACTAGTGACTCACTTTCTGTAAGTATGACTTAGTTTAAAGGATCTACTAAGGGTGGATTTAAAGGATCTTCTAAGGAATTGTGCTCAAACGACCTTACGCAGTCTTGTAAATATTATAAATAGGAGGAACCCGCTTTATATAATGGTTAGCCTCATTGGGTAAGTTAGATGCAGTTAGAAGAGTAGAAGTGTTATCGACTCAGAGAGGAGTCTAGTAGAAGTAGAAGGTTGTTGAGCCGCAGATCTTGCAGCTGAGTGCACAAACAGCCAGTAGTAGAAGGAATCTGCAGCTGAGTGCACAGATAGTAAAGTCGAAGAGTTGATCCAGGTTGTGTGTAGATCAGTAGGAGTATATAGAAGAATAAACCAGAGAGCATAAGAGAAAGAAGAGTCTGAGTCAGAAAGACATATCTTAGAACAATCTGCAAGTTGCATACTGCAAGGTGCTACCTATATTTCTCATGCCAGATGAAGAGCACCTTTGTGGTTTTTCCCATATTGGTTTCCACATTAATTTCCTGTGTTGAGTGGATGGATGTTGTTGAATAATTAAATGCTTATGTGAATTTTTTCTTACTTTGCATAGTTTATGGTTATTGTTGAATGTATGTCGCAATATTACGAGTTAGCAAATGAATTAATGTTAACGCATCATCAGCATGTTATGTATGATTTCATGATTAAGCTGCTAAGTCACAATATAAGATGCACAATGTTCATTATAAGTAAGGAGTCAGTTGTGTCGCACGGTTGTGCCAGCTGTTAAGTGGTAAGGATAAGGTTGTGTTGCGCGTTGGTTGTGGCACACAGTTGCACCTCTGTCACACAGCAATTGAATCCATCCTCCTATCTCTGTTGAGCTCCTTGGATGTGTTCCAAGGGACTATAATCCATCTCCAACTGCGGAAACATGGTTCTGATAGTTACACATTAAGATATATTGAGTGAGACGGTTCCTGCCTCGCGGGCGTTCCCAACTAATCTTGATTTGTCGGGCCAATGTCTTTTGGTGTCTTATTGGTATTGTGTTGTTTTTGAACCGTGGGTCAAGACAAGAAGGAGAAAGAGGCCAATAGTGTCTGGGTAATACAATCGTTATTCTAGGATAACTCACATAGACTAGCTATCTCAGAAAAGTGATGTCACCCTGAGGACTTGTCACTTAATCGAGACGCTGTAATGTTCTCATATCCCACCAAAGAAGCAAGAGGGGGATACCACCCTTATTAATTTGGATTTACCTCATTCTTAACGCTTGTGTTAGAAGCGCTTTCTCGGCTAGCACTTTTTGTTACTAATGGATTTAACTCTCGTTAATCAATGCTAGTTTCAAATGTTTGTGGCTTTGGAGTGTTAACTCACCATCTTAACCCAAATCCCTATCCTTATCTTATTGGTGATATAAAATATAAAATCTTGGTTTTTTTTAGATTAAGCGTTGATTTTAAAGGTAATTTGATTAGTTTCGATGAGTGGTGATGAAACTAATGGTGTTGTGACTTATGCTACTGAACCAAACCAATGCACAGATGATTTTAATCTTATATTTTCATTCGATGAAATTCTATACTATGAGAGAGTAAGAGGTTCATTGAGATCCTTCAGGTGTGCGTATTGCAAAATCACTTTGATTTTTCTAGCAAGGGTTCAAGAGGCTGGTTTCAATTATCACTAATTAGAAACGAAAAATGTTTGAGTATTCAATGTTTTTTCTTGTTTCCAATAAGTCTCTTAAATTGATGTGTACATGTGATTCAATTAAATGTGATTCAATTTTTGTTTTCCATCACCAGGATTTACACTTGAGATCCACTTTCTCATTCATGGGACCACCCGAAAGCGCAAGTGAATAGGATACCTGTGGCTTGACAATATGCTTCAAAATTTTAAAGGATTCATATTACACTTGAGATCCACTTTCTCGTTCACAGGACCTCCCGAAAGCGCAAGTGAAGAGGATAATTGTGGATCAAAACACAAATTATCTTACGAAGCTTGACAATGACGAAAATATCGTCTCAGTGTGTTTGAACTAATCTTGAGTGGTAGGTTCGTATTTTGTGAATTTTAGTGAATTTGATATTAAATGAAGGTATAAAGAGTGTCTTGGTTAGGATTTCAGGGTGTGTGGCAAGTTAGAAATTTTATTTGACTTCAAAATCTGGGACCTAAAGGTTCATTCATTGAAATAATGTGTCATGTCTTTTAATTTTCCAACATTTTACTTCTGAAAGTATGAGATCAAAATGATACAATGAGACAAATTTTCGAGGAGGTTTCCAAGCTCCCAAATTCGAAGGAAAAATGTCCTAAAGCCTTCAAAAAGGATCCTGACAGGTCTTAAGAAGACTCAATCAATGTTTTTAAAATCAATTAAGGTTCTACAAGGTCTGCAAAGAACTCAATTCAAATCCAAAAAAAAGAGATTTCAAAAAAAATCAAACTCCAACCATATGCACACACTTAAAAAATCCTTCCAAAAATATTTAAAACTTGATAAAAGAGATGTAAGTACTATCTAAAACATGAGTTATGAGATTGCTTAGACATCTACAGCAGCAAAAATCAACCAAAATGGCCATCAAAATTTTCAAGAACCATGAATTTTTCAAATTCCATTCACACGCATACAAAAATTCAAAATAATACAAAATCCTCACAAATTGACAAAAATAGATGAAATTAGGCTATAAAATAAATTAGAGGGTTTCTTAATATTTCCATAGCAGAAAACATCACTCAAAATAGATAAGAAATGAGTATTTTATGGCCAAATCATCAAGAACCCATGACTTCTTCACACTTTAGTCTGCGCACCTCTGTTATAGATGAATAGAGTGCCACCAGCACTCTATCTAGTAAGTGAAAAGGCATAAAAACTATATCTAGTAGGTGAAAAAATTTCATCACACTATCTAGAAGGTTAAAAATCATCAGTGCTCTGTCTCTTCTTTGTAGAAGAGCTGGCAAGCCAAAGTTGGGGAAAAAGCATATCTAGCCCCAAATGTTTGGAAAAAAGAAAAAATAAGGATGGGTTAAGGCTAGTTTGGACCTATAGAATTGAATTAAATATTTTGAAGACAAAATACAAGCATGCATCAAAGTATTTAAAATGAAATACACACTTAAACAAGGGGAAATTCTCAATAAAACTAGTTTCAGGAGAAGGACCCCTTAGCTCCCTAGTATGGTTTCCATTTTGTTGGTAGATTTGACTAAAGGGACTTGTATACAGCCTATCTATCCTTAAATATAGGGAGGGTGAATCCTTATGATAGAATATATGCAATAATGGACAATTTCCTGAAATTTCTACACTTTTTCAAAGGAGAGATAGAGAGAGGGAAGGGAGGAGGTTACCTCTTGCAGCGTGTCATTTGGTGAAGATCATTTTGCTCCAGCCTACATGGCCTTAAGGCCTCCATTAGAAGAATATAGATAGTTCCTTACCTCTAGCTCTTAAAAAACTTCAAAAAAACATGAAATATATCTACTAAATGTTACAAAAATACATGAAACAAACATGGATCAAAACACAATATTTAGAGGAAATTTGAATTGCATCATATTAAAATGAGAGGAAAGTGATTACAGCCCAATAATGGGTGAATCCCTTTCTCCCTTGCTCTAAACTAACCCTCTCCATCAATGCCAATGATCAAAGAAACTATGATGTGTAAGAAAGGTTCTATCTATCTTCTCATCCCTATAGCATGCCTTTGCTCTCTAATTTGTCCTCCTTTCTTCACCTCATATGCCTTTCTTATATAGCATTGGGATTTGTGTTTCAAATAACTAAACATGAATGTGGGTTTAATATTCTTGAAGATTTTTTATTATTTCCTTAATAAAACCCACTTTCCTTAGTTTTTTGGGAATTTTACTTGAATTTCCATGTTTTTAGGACAATTAATACATATGCCATGTATTTTGTCCACTCCAGGAGATGTGGTGACACGATTTGATCCTTAAGTGGTCTTGGTATTGAATTCTTTTAGAGAAACCTTTGTCTTTGCATATTTCTTCCTTTGCGGAAGCAGCCGTCCGATAAGAGATCAAAGCTCTCAATTTATTCCAAATTTTGCTCTTCATGTTGCGAGCTAAAAGAAGATATATTTTCATACCATCATCTTCGAGGGTGTTAATATTATTGTTAGCAGATTCCCCATAATGTGTGAGGTCTGAATCTATGCTAAGGGCTGAAATACATTGAATTTTATTTTATTCTGATACTCTTTAATGATCAAGGCGTGATGGAAAAAGGTAGTGTATGAACGTAGGAGTCGTACAAAAACCTACAAGTCAAACAAAGAGATTTATCAAATATACAATATCTTCCTGAGGTGGGTATACCCATGCTCGGTAGTAAACAAGCATGGCCATGAAAAATACATAGTGGATCCATGTCAAAACAAAATTCTTCAAAACATATATGTGCAAATTGGATTAGTGTGACACATCCAAGTCTTCATGGTACTTTTACATGGTAATTTAATCTTGTACAACTCGGGCAGTGCATCGATGAGTGACACAATTGTCTTTCCCAAGGTCTTCAAACAAATCAATGATAGTATGATTTTATATCATGCGAATAGATGAGATGATGTCGAGCATAATTAAACAGTATCTGATTACTGGTTATTTATGTATACTGTTAACAAATATGAGGAGGCCCACTGATAATGATGATGGACTCCAAGGTACTCGAGTACAAAATAACAAGTGTGAATGGATGTTTTGATGTCGAACACTTGTAGAATCAAACAATCAAGGGTCATTGATGTATACCCACTATCATTCATGAGGAAACCTACCACTAATGACTGCAAGATCCAAGGTACACACTAGGGTTCCTAGATCCATTTCCTAGATGATGATTTGGCTTCGATAGGAATAGATCCGTCAGAAGGAGGAAATTAATTTATCCCACATCAAATCACATGAAATTGAGATCAATAAGCTGATATAATTTGGTAGAGCTATGAGATCCAACACTATATACTGACACAAGTAAGGCTGACATGATTGGTCATGAATATTTGAGGAATGGTCGACACTGGTTTTACTTCCCTTGAACATATAACACAACGCAGAATGGAAACTTAGCAACATAAGTCTCAAGTAACCAACCACTGCAAAATTTGTCAATTCCAAATGAATTAACGAAAGCTCCATAGATGACAAGAAGGATAACCTATCGATGGAGTTATGTTTAGATTATTGGTATATCTTCCTATGGAAAATGTAAATGGTGTACTGATAGTGGATACAAAATTATGTCTCATGTTCAAGGGTGACTACTACTAGTTGTTTCCTTTATCTCAAACATTCAATATGACATGATTCAAGTTTCCCCTTTTTTTGGATTTTTTTGTGTTTTTAAATTTTTATTAATTTTTTCATTTATTAGCTTGAAAAAAAAATAAAGAATGCTATGGTACATTGGAGGGACCGATTTTTGCATGGTGTACTCTGTTTTTCAATTGCACGGGTCAGTCCAATGCAAAGATACATATTTAAAATAAGGGTTGAGCTAGTTGTGTACACTCTTACGGATGTTCCCTCCATCAGTTGGCTCTCTGAAGTAGGATTCTGTGTCAATAGACAGTGAAATAGAACCAAGTAACTGTGGTTATCCAATTTGATGCGATCAATAAGTAGGAAGGGGGTAATGTGGTTTACTTCATGCTAATTATTGTGAAAACACCAAAATCATAAATCACAATGAATCGTGGTCCATTGACTAACTGAATCAAATAGTTCTCGCATGTCTAGGTCAACTTAAACAGAAGCAATGGTTTATAGGCATTTTTATCAAAAAGTGATTGCAAAGGCATATACACAACATAAGCAATAAGCACCGAAGCAGTAAGCACAAATGTTCATGCAAATATTTTAACACATGCTTATGTAAACTAACATGAAATAGGGAGCCCATCAAGAAATCGTCAGAACTGTATGGAAGAGAAGTATGTGGTCTCAAACTTCGAGTCACGATGGGACTAATTGGGCTCACAGGCCTATGAGAATAACTCAACATGGGAACCAAAATGGAAATGGGGTGCTGAATAGGGTGTCCCATGTTCGGTAGGCTCTTCTGTCGGAATGGTGGAAAATACAGATATGATGGGATGACCCACTAATTTCCAAAATGTTTGACCCTATAGTGATTTTGGGTTGAAAAAGTTTCAATTGCATCTTCACAGATGGATAACCTAAACCTATATGCATGATTCTAAATATACCTGATAAGATCGAGGAACATACAAAGGATGTTCCTATACTTGGGTGTATTTAAGCCAAATATGCTCCCATTGGCACCACAAAATATGTCCTTAGGTGGGTGCAACCAAATGTTTATGACTTCAAGGATTTCTTCATTTGATGATAAAATTATGTCCAAGAAATCAAGTGAGCAGGGAGATCTCACAGCCAAAATGGGCCAAGTAACTAGATCATATTCCTCCATCAAGGGAATATTTTGATCTAAATCTATTGAAGCCATTTGAATAGCTTGGTATGACACTTCTATAGCAGATAAGGGTTGTGGGATCATAAATTTTCCCATGAGGGAATGATTTTTGAACGATCCTACCCTATTGTCTTGAACCTCCTTTAGAGAATCCCTAATGCAAGGAACATTCGATTGGATAGTAGTTTCAAGCATACAATAACCTAATTGGTTGATCATAACAATATTCGCCCGTTGAGGGAACCGAATCATTCGGGACTCTAAAGACACTATAGCTATCATTGCGTGTATTCAACTATGTCCTAATAGAAAATTGTAATATATAGGCACATCTACTGTGACTGTTTTTCCACCCCATTGAATAGGGTAGGATACAATGATTTTGTGAGGAGAGAACAAATTCTGTCAAATTATTTTTGCACAGTATGGGATTGAACTAAGGTGGGTGATCCTAATTCTTGCCAACATTTACATTACATGGAACAAGTTGAGATCCCTTTATCAACTATGGTTTGAAATATATTATTTCCATGAGATGTTACTTTGATCTTAAAAGCAACTTCGGAATGAATCCTACATATTAATTGGTCTAATTCTAATGTGATCAAAGTCACGTTGGTTGGATCAACAACTCTAGTTGAAGACAACAGTTCCTTTCTTTGTGGAGGACAATATTGAAACACCTTCCATGGAGGACATGGCACATGGTGCTTGAGATATTTTCGCTTGAGATATTTTCTCAATGACATTTTCGTTATGAGCAGCGCGTGCATGAGGATTATGCATTGTTCTACATAGATCACCTTTGAGTGGGCATGGTACTATGTCTATGGTTGGTTTCTCAATGGTGAGAGAACCACTTGGATTTGATTCCAATTGATCCAATGTAATCAGAGGGAAATCATAAGAATGAGATCTCATTTTTAATGTTCACCTCATGATCACACATGAAAACATTGGCATTGGGATCATTTCCCTCTTGCAGGGATTTGGACTGGTTTCCTCCTGCCGGAGGTTCCAATTTTGTAGAAACCATTTGATGATGGTACTGCAAAAAGGGTTGCATTAATACAACATATTGTTGTGTCCCACTATCTTGATTTGGATTCAGTGCATCTTCTTTTCCATAGTTAGCATTCCGCTTAGTCTTGTATTTTTTCTTATTTCCTCTAAGTTCTATGGATTGAACTATGGGTTTTTCAAGAGTTTGGGAAGGTTGAACACTATGATTACCCTTGTACTTCTTATTCTTCCCCCTAAGGTCCATGGATTGAACTATGAATATTTTTTAATTCAGGGAATTCTTAGCATGTTGCTGCATATCCTAACTAGCTATGTTCTGATGTTTGAACAGACATTTGTCACATTTGTTGGGTCATCTACTCAATATGGTTGATAGAACAAATCATACCATTGGCATGAGGTCCATGTGGAAGCCTAGATGGATCAAACACAAGTGTTGTAGGCTGGTTCCAAAAATATTGGTTACTTTCTGGAACCTCGCCACTCCATTATGCAATGGGATTCATGGGTGGATTGCTCCCTTGTGTGGTTAGATCCAGGGATATTGGATATTTCATGGAATCTGACCACACCATTGATGAATGGGTGGATTTCCCCCTTGCGGGGTTATAATCCAATGATATTGGTTATTTCCTAGAATCTGACCACACCATTTAGGCGGTCCCTGGATTTGACTAGTATTCCAAGGTGGGTTTCCCCCCTTGCGAAGGATTCCCCCAAGAAGATTGTGTACTTCTTATAACATGATCAATGGGTTGATTGTCTCCTGATGGAGTTAGGTCCCAAGAAGATTGTTTACTTCCTAAAACCCGACCACTGGGTGGATTTCCTCCTAATGGAGTTGGGTCCCAAGAATATTGGTTACTATCTAGAACCTGACCATTCCATTGATTCTATCCTTGGTTTTGATTGGAATTCCAAGTTATGTTTCCTCCTTCCCGAGGTTGGATCCAAAAATATTGGTTACTTTCTGAAACACAGCCACTCCATTGTGGAATCGGGTTGATAGGTGGATTTCCCCTAGGCATTGTGCTAGGATAAATCTGAGGATAACCCTCTAGGGAATTTCCTCCCATCGATGAAGGATAATTCCAATTGGCATTTGTGTTCCATGATGAATTATTTCCTCTAGGAATATTAACATTCCATGGTAAAGGTTTTCCCCCAGAAGTAGAATCTAGACAACTATTGTGTGTGCCAAGAGGATTTTAATAACCTCCCACAACCATTTGAGGCTACATTGATATGGTTTCTTCAACTCCTGACGAAGTTAAAGGGTCAAGTGTAATGTTTTGCATATTATCCCAAATTTCAAAAAGACTAACTAGTGACTCACTTTCCTTAAGTATGATTGATTTTAAAGGATGTGCTAAGGGTAGATTTATGTGACAAAATGTGTGATATTCTATTTTTTCAATCTCAACTAAAGTAAGATCATCAAATCTATCTATGTTTCTTCCATGATGTGACAAATTTTTAGACTTGATTTGACATTGTTCTTCTCTAGTAATATTTGATTGGGTTTATAAGTAGTTCAGTTTCAAAGTCACAATGATGTGGTTCGTGTATATGCCTCCACAATGTAGCGGGGCCCTCAAACTTGGGTAATTTTCCTCACTGCCACCTTGATCACTCTGAAGTTCAATAAAAGGATTTTTTTATTAGATTGTATCAAAATATAGTCAAACAATCCTAAAGGCGGCTAGACTCAACAAAAATCAAGGTGTCCACTCCACTAAAAAATTCCCTAAGGAAGCAACAATCAAGCTTCTTTCCCAAAAACTGAGGTTTAGTGTAAAGTTGTATTTTTAGAGGGCCTTCCAAAACTAGTAGCCCTTGAGGGACATTAAGTCTCAAGAATTACTAAATGGTGAAGGTACGAGAAACAGTTACATTGTTCTTCTATCGTCAAGGGTCCAAGTGTTATCTCTAGGCTACTTACCCTCCCAAGGAGCTAAAACAACCTCATTTTTGTCTCAGGTATTGCAAGTGTCTCCCATGCACAACGTCCTGTTTGATTCCCTACGAAAATAAACTATGATTACCACTTCACAATGGGTGACTAGGTAGGACAATCGTCAGTCTAGGATAACTCTAATATAATAGCTATATCAGAAAAGTGATGTCGCCCCGAGGCCTTGTCACTTAACCGAGACACTGTAATGTGCTCATATCCCACCAAATAAGCAAGAGGGGGTACCACCATTACTAATTCGGATTGACCTCGTTCTTAACGCTTGTGTTAGAAGTGTTTTCAGGGCTATCACTCTTAATTTTCTACTAATGGATTTAAATCTCGTTAATCAATGCTAGTTTGAAACTTTTGTGGCTTTTGAGTGTTAACTCACCATCTTAACCCAAATCCATAGCCTTATCTTTTTGGTGATATAAAAGATAAATACTTGGTTGTTTTTATATTAATCATTTATTTTAAGGGTAATTTGATTAGTTTCGAGTAGTAGTGGTGAAAATGATGGTTTTGCGACTTATGCTACTGAACCAAACCAATACACATATGCTTTTAATCCTATATTTTCATTCAAGAGAGTAAGTGGTTCATTGAGATCCTTTAGATGTGCGTATTGCAAAATCACTTTCAAAAAAGTTGAAATCACATTCATTTTTCTAGCAAGGGTTCAAGAGGTTGGTTTCAATTATCACTAATTAGAAACGAAAAAAATGTTTGAGTATTCAAATTTTTTTATTGTTTCCAATAACTCTCTTAAACTTATGTGTACATGTGAGAATGTGACTCAATTTTTGTTTTCCATGACTAGCATTTACACTTTAGATCCACTTTCACGTTCACAGGACCACCCGAAATCGCAAGTGAAGAGGATACTCGTGGCTCGACAATATGCTTCAAAATTTCAAAGGATTCTTATTACACTTGAGATCCACTTTATTGTTCACAGTATCGCCCAAAATCGCAAGTGAAGAGGATACTTCTAGCTCAAAACACAACATATATTAAGAAGATTGCCAATGATGAAAACATCCTCTCATTGTGTTTGAACTAATCTTGAGTGGTAGGTTTGTATTTTGTGAATTTGAGTGAATTTGATATTAAATGATGGTATGAAGAGTGTCTTAGTTAGGATTATAGGTTGTGTGGCAATTTAGAAAGTTTATTTGACTTCAAATTTTGGGGCCTAAAGGTTCATTCATTGAAATAACGTGTGTTAGATTGTTATCATTTAAGCTAGCATTATGATCTTAGGATCTTTAACTGAGAGAATAGCATGTACAGCAATAAAACACAAGAGACAATAAGCACAAATATTTTCCTTAGGGAAACCATAAAGGAGAAAACCCCGCAACTTCCTCAGAGATAGAATCAGCACCAAAAAGAAAAACCTGAAAACATAAAGATGATCTCCCAATAGCAGTAGTCTCTCTCTTGTCCCAGCAACTTCTCTCTCACTCATGCACCCTAGTGAGTGAGTGTGTGTATGATAAATAGAGAGGCTCACTCTCTATTTATATTCTTTCATTCACTTAATGTCCTCTCCAACATGTCGACCTCACTTAACAATTACTTACTAGAGCCAACATCTCTAGGAGAGTCTAATAACCCTAGTGCCCCACAACTTGTGGGGACTTTTCCCCTCTGACCAACAAGGAGGGTTATCCTTAACACAACTGTGGGTACTATTTCCCCGACTTATAATAACTCACCTAGGGTCAACTTCTCTAGGATAGTCTAATAACCCTAGGGCCCCACAACTACCGGGACTTTAACCCTTGATCAATAGGAGGGTTACCCATAATGACTTGACATGACTTGCTCACATTATAGAAACTCCCAATCAGAACATCAGGGAATGACATGACTCAATTACATTATAAAAAAATTCCCAGAATAAACATCAGGGTACAATACATAAGATATACAAGTGAATACATTATGAAGTTACAATTACATCAACACTACCTCTTAACTAGGAATGTATTCTCTCGACACAATTTATCAGCACTAGTCTTCTTCTCTGTATTAACTGGATCATCTCGTCATCTTCATCTTCAAGCCATCTTCATCTTCAAGTAATCTTGATCTTCAATTTATCTTCATCACTGGATCTAGATCATCATCACTAGATCTGGATCATCTCGGGGACATCATCACTCGATCTAGATCATCACTGCTGGATCATCATCACTAGATCTGGATCATCACTGCTGGATCTGGATCATCACTCGATCTGGATCATCATGGAGAAATAATCACTGGATCTGGATCATCACTCGATCTAGATCATCACTGGGTCATCATCATAGGTGCTATCTCATTATTATTCTCATCACGAGAAGTTCTACAGAGCTAGCCCTTTTTCATGTTGGTTTTAGGCCTAGCCTCCTTGTAGGTCTTCTTTAGCGCTTATATCTGACCCTAAGTTAGAATGGCTAGCACTCACATCTGACCATGAGAGGAACACATCCAACACCATGTTAGAAAGGCACAGCACTTACATTCACTAGCATGATAGTACACAACTACTATCATCTGTGAAAAGGCACAACACTCACATCCACCAGCATGATAGGACACAACTACTATCATATGTGGAAATGCATTGCACTTACATCTGACCTTGACTCGTCAGAAAGGAACAACACTTATATTCATCAGCATGATAGGACACAACTACTATCATCTGTGAAAAGGCACAGCACTCACATCTGGCCTTGACTCGTCAAAAAGGCACATCACTTACATCTAACCTTGGCTCATCAGAAAGGCACTCATTCCCAGACTAAGGGTTCTTGGTAACTAACCAGGTGCCTCCATTCAGAGAATGAAAATATCCCTTATATCTAATCATGTAGGAACCAATCCTATAGTCACATCAGAATGGCTTAGCACTCACATCTAACATGGAAGGAACCAATCCTCTCACCATGACAGAATGGCAATAGCCCTTATATCTGATCAAGTGGGAACATATCCCTCAATCACATTAGAATGGCCCTGCAATTATATCTGATCATGTGAGACTACATCCCACAATCATATCAGAATGGCCCTCAGTCCTAGACTGATTATTCCTGGTAACTGACCAGGTACCTCCATTCATAGAATGGAAACAGCCCTTATATCTGATCATGTAGGAACCAATCCTACAGTAACTTTGGCCATTTCTAGCATAGAATCACATCAGGGTTGATTACATTCAAGGATAACCTGCGAGCTTTGCTAGGATCGATTACATCCAAGGAAAACCTACAGGTCTATTTACATCTAAGCAACCTACAAGCTTCTCCAGGATTTATGCTCAGACAACCTGTCTCATCGACTATGCTAGAACTCCCTCTTTTGAGAGATCTCGATATGGATATGTTGATGGGCATATGTGACTATGCACGTAACGAGGGAAGACAACCCAGACCGGGATCCTTAGAGCAGGCTCCAAGCTGTTTGGGATGGTTGTTCCCGACAGGTTTAAAGGCTCTGTTGGCCTGAAAGTCTAACAGGTAAAGCTAACGCTACTGATTGTTAATCAGATCTAAACCTATCCCTACAGGAGTTAATAAATGTTATATCTAACAAGATCAATCAGTTAAATTACATCTACTTCAAGCAATTAATTTATCATACAAGAATAAACAAGTAACTGAATATTAACAGAGTTGATAAATTTACATAGATATATTATAAACACTTGTAGATTAATTACAAGAGAATAATCTGAATTGTAATATGAATATAAAGATCTAATTCAAATAAGATTTTTTTTTTGGTAATATAATTAACAGAAACAGAGAATATATTAACCTAATCTAAGTCCTATCCTGATCAGGGGCGATGCAAAACTTTAACCTGAAATAAAACCTGCTAATGGGACTACTGTATTAATAATCTTGAAAGAATTCAAAAGAAATTCAAAAATTAACAAGATCATACAATAGACACATGTATCACATATGTTACGATGTCAATCATCATTTTACAACATGACATACATCAACAAATTTAAATCAGTATAAGTCGACAATCATATCTAATATATTTGCACAATTCTTTAAAGAGATTATGACAAGCATTAATAATATAGAAAAACAGTAACAAGACCAAGGGATATCATAAAAACATATGCGAAGTAAAAAACTGTAAACATATATAAGTATCACTAGTTTAAAATACTGTATCTGCTGACAGGAAACTGTCTCGAGTTACAAAAAAATCAAACAGTAGTCTTGTCTTCTCCTTTCCCAAACTGTCGACCCTTTTCCCACGTAAAGCTATTTCCCTTTTAAAAACATCTCATCTTCCCAAAATAAACAGTTCTATCAAATAGGGATTTCAAAATCGAAATCTTTAACCGATTTCTCTTAAAAATGACAAATGAAGTTGTCATTTTTCTATATACGTGGAAATGTCTGGAAATGAGAATGATTCGATTCATAACAGTGAATCAAAAATATCAAAAGAGCATCCATGATGAAACGACACCTGGATAACAGCTCCGCTAAACCGATTCGTTCCTGATTACGTGGGGATCATCCAAGAAGTAAACAACCATCAAAATCTGAGGCAGGATCCTAAACCATTATCTGCGATACTGCACACAAAAGAAATATGATTAAAACACATACCAAAGGAAAATGCAACAAACTAAATAATAAATAAATTAAACCGAATACATGTAAAGAAATAACCTGATTATCAATCTATCATAACTTCAATCCTGAAACCAAAAACAAGTGCATTTCAACCCATTATAAATTCACAGGTGCATTAAAAACCTGAATGTTCACACCACTTGATGGATTGTGCGATGGGCCCTTAAACTGCATAAGAGTAATTTGAGCATTAAGCTCCCTTACTTTCTCCTCATTCTTATCGTTTTCATTATGCAATTTTAATACCCTTCGAATCAAACGATTCTTATGCTTTTTAACACACAGCAAAGACTTATTGTCTGCATCTAACTGCTCTTTCAACTTAAGATTCTCAGTCTCCACAATATCGCGATAAGCTAACATCTCAGTCACTCTTCCTTCCATGCTGCGAATCTTATCCAACAAGCAGTTAACAAACAACGGGTGCATTATATCCTCAACCTGATAGGAACCTGATACGTTTGTCTCTGCGGGCTTCCCCTTAGCCCGAGGATCAACAACCGGATCGACCCGAATATCTTTATCAAACGCAGGAAGACTATCATCGACAGGGTTCGAAATAGATTCATGCGCAACATTATGGTTATCGACAGGCAACACAGGGTATTTTTCCTCATCATCTATTACGACAGTCTCAACACGAACACTATTGTTCACAGGAGGCTTAACATTATGACCCTTGGCCATACTTCTAGTAAACCTACCCATAATCTTGGTTTTCAGCCTATCGCTTCCACGATTGCAGGTTTTATCAACATTCCTCTTTGGTGTAACCGGCGACAAAGATGAAGACCTCCTCATGCGTTTGGAGACCAGAGGAGTACCAGGGCTATTTACTGGAGTGGACACAGGGTCACGATAAGCGTTGGGGCTCATATGACCGGTAGGGTTTAACAAGGGTTCTGGTGCAAATGAAAACGAAGCATGACTAGGCTCTTGATGCCTGATACATTCCTCGGGACAGTCAAACTGACAGTGGCAGAAAGCCGAAAAACCATTAGACTCAATGAACTCATCCCATGACCGGTTTAATTTCGACAATTCCCTCTCAATTAACATTCTGACCAAGCCGTGATGGAAAAGGCTATGGCTAATGTACTTCGGGACTTTTTTAATCGCAGAGGACATTTTAGATAGACTCTGAACCAGGTAATAAGGTAAATTCAGAGGGAACCCAATAAAAACAGACATTAACCTGAAATAGTAAACGTAGGTTGAAGACAGGCGACCTTCATAGGTGACGTACCTGTGTATTAAGTCCAAGACCGGGCACCATTCCTTTTTAAAGTATCTCCAGGCCACTCTAGTTCTGAATGATACCTCCTGACAGGGGTTCTTAAGTAGCTGCCTCCATTTGGTTATGTCCATTCGCTTATATTTAAACCACCTTTCGCCTGTTAATGGCAGACCAGTTGCAAGCGCAACTGAGCATTCATCCACACGAAACCGGAGATCACCAACTTTAACCTGAAAGTCGGCCAAAGACACAGCAAACACCCTCGTGACTTCAGGGTTCGAATCCGAAAACTTACTAATAAATGGCAACCATCCCACAGCCTCGACCTTGGCTGAAAGTTTAGGGTTCAAATCCAATAATTTCATCTCACAGGGCTCAACTCTCACTACCGACGCCATGGCTATCTGTGCACATGCATGAAAAATCACCCAGAAAAGGTATTCGAGATTAAAACACGACAGAGAACCAGAAAGAGAGCACTCAGGGTGTAGACCCAGGAGAAAAACTAAGCAACGGAACCTTATGTGTTCATATACCTACTGTGACATGGGTGGACGCAGCCGATAAACCTGAAACTTCGGCATGAAGGGGAATGATAACACAACAAGGGGCAATCGAAATAGAAATGACGACAAAACAACTCCAGATCAAACTGATCTTGCCATTATTTACCCCGAGCTATTGACATAAGATCACTCATTACACAGACTACAGGTGTTGATCAAGGATGAAGCCACGACGTTGGTCGCGTACCAGCCATTGAATGTGATGGACAGATTCAAGTACAAGGCAATAATACCATATCCATTTACCGGCAAGTGGATCGGTTTTTTGGCGGTGACAGACATGAACCAAACCACCTACAAACAATGATCCTCGATCAATGATATATCAACCTTAGTATATGATATTCTAACCTTCAGGGATGGCGGACATACTACGTGAAATACAAGTCCCACGACGCATTGTATCAACCCTGACCTTTACGTGTGATAATAAAATTAACCTATGAAGCTTATCATCAATATCAAGATCAAATAACAAGGTTAGGTCATGCATAATTCGCATATTAGATTAAAGGCTTTGGAAATATAATTCGAATAGACCCCGATAAGGTACCAAACCATACAACGACCAACCTTCGAATTTCACAAACGTATCAATACTTTTAATAACAAAATCAAAGGGTAAAGATCAAGTGATAAATGCTTGGATAAGGTTTCAAGATTAGGTTATAAGGAAAAGATATGGAATTTATTAATGTGCATCCATTGATTGTTAATGTAAATCCATCCAAAATAATAACTTGATAATGGTGATCTTGTCAAATAAGCTATAGTTTGCAAAGGCTGCTTAAAAACATAAAATTTCACTGATTCAGTAGCTCACAGAAAGTCATCATTTTCATAGCTGGTGATTCATTAGATTTGTCCTGAGAAATTCGCACATTCCAACAAACAAAATAGGATTTTGTTTGATGAAATATGTATTTTGTAAGGCTGTTGAGCAAGGGCACAACAGAATCACATACTGGAGCTTCACTACACCTCTCTCCAAATAGCAAGTGGCAACATATTTTGCCTTATTTGTACTCAACGCCATGCAGGACTCCATCCTACCAAACCAAGAGATCACACTTGATCCCATACTGAAGTAGCACCTCAAAGTGCTCTTCCTATCAATGGCACTTCTTTCCCAATAGGAATCCTCATAACCCTCCAAGTTAATCTTTTGAGTCGCCTCATACTTGAGCCCATAATAAACTGTACCCTTCAGGTACCTCACTGCATGCTTTGTAACCATCAGGTGAACATGTCTCAATGTGTTCATAGCAAAGAAAATATATGGTCTCGTATTCATAAGGTACATCAAGGAATAAATCATTTGACGATACATCCTGGTATCAACCGACTATAATGAAGCAACACTCAATAGCTTCAGGTTCGATTCCATGGGTGTGGTCATGGCCTTGCATTCCATCATCCTGAACCTCTTCAGGATCTCTACTGCATACTTCCCTTGTCCACACCTCCATGCCTAGAATGTATTGCATCATCCCCAAGTCCTTTATCTCAAACTCGGCAGCAAGTCTTCTTCTTGCAAATTTAATGAGTTCCTATTTTCTGTCAGGAACAAGTCATCGACATATAACAGGAGCATCACTGGTCTTCTACCTTCAACCTTGAAGCAAATGTTGGAAACCTCTTTACTCTCAGTAAAGCCTAGATTCATCAGTAATCTATCCATCATGTCATACCATGTCAAACCTTAGGATATTCTGTAGTTACTCCCTCTGAAGCAGAGCATCATACTCCCTCTATCTTCCATACTCTATGCACTGAAACATTTTGTACTGGAGTGACAAGTAGATTCCTATGCTACTAATATTATATGTATCCATCTAGTGTATAGACTTTCATCTTCAACCTTATAGCAAAGGTTAAGATCTTCATCAAGCTCATCATGTATGTGTTTCAACTCCCACTGGATGCAAATGTCTCTTCATAGTCTATGCCTTATTTTCGTGAGAAGCCTCGTGCTACGAATATTGCCTTATATCCCACGATGTTTCCATCTATTGCATGATGGAACTATGAACTTCCCTTCATGTATCAATACTACATCCTAGACATCCTCTGAACTGGTCTTCCCTTTCTTCTTGGTTACTTCTTCATAGCTGGAAGGTTCTACATCAATGATGTTGCTGCATTCATCATATTATTCTTCATCTTGAATTGTCGTCACTTGTTCTTCAGAACAAGTCTCATCCTTCTTTGCTTGTAGGCGATTATGTATGCGATCTTTCCTACAAGTCAAATGCATTTGTATGGTTAGAAACATTTCATAATGAATGTTCATAATGGAAAACTATTATGCATAAATATATGATCATGCAACTATTTTATCCAATACAACATTCATCCATATCTCACGAAAATGTTTCTAGATGCCTTCCATCTCTACCAGGACAACATTGAGATTGTGCACTAATCCAATATCTCAGCAAAGAGGTTTCATTCTAGATAAGTAGCAATGGAGATTTGTATAGCACCATGAGCTACTTACCCATCACATGCATATTAGTATTATACTGTCATTAATGCAAACATTCGATCATGTATAATACATCAACTGAATATAAACAAATGCATAATCAAAAAATATCATGAAATGACAATTGAATACTTATCTTTATTTGTTTCGTAGGTTAACTCCTTCTTGGGCCTTCAACTTCATCACCTTCTTCATTCATCATTTCTTATCCAAATGTTAAGATGGATAAGATTTTCTTCAAGAGTTGAGTCCTTCGTATTCCTCATCACTTGAGGGATCTTCTTTGGATGGTGAGAGCTTGATCTTTAGTTGCTCCCATCTTCTCTTCTCTTATTATGAGTCGAGCTTCTTCTTCTTATGTGTGCTCTTCCCAAAGTCTGCTGAAAATAGTCACTTCCTTCTAGCACACATTCCTCAAATGAATGAATCCCATGATCCTCGGAGTACATTCAAGGTGGTTATCACAACATCTGCATTCTCCACTTCTTCTTCTATCGCTTCAAGTTGTTATTTGATTTGAGAGACCCTTGTAAAGTATGACTGTATGGTCTCTGCATTCTGTATCTTCACATCCTTCAACTGTTTTCTCAAAGTCATATTCTGATTTATGTTCTTCCCTTCAAATAGCTTGGTCAAGGAATCAAACATCTCTTTTGGTGTCTTTAGGGAAGACACTTGTGGTATAAGTTGATCTGTGACTGAATCAACAATTATCTTCTTGGCCTTGACCAAGTTCTTCTTGTGTAAGGCTTTTAGCCTCATCTCCCTTTGGAACTAGAACCTCTCTTCTTATGTAGGTGTCAAGTTCATTTTGTTCAAAGAGATCATATACTTCCATGCTTGGAAGTTGTCAACTTCAACAAGCTTATGTGATATATCACTTTGAAATGAGAACCTCAAATGAAAATAGCAAAAGCTTAGATCTTACCAATTTGAGGTGTCTGTCCTGGTTCCGGAGCTGGATGATCTAGGGTTTGTCAGAGAAACCCTAATTTTCAAAACTTGGAATCTTTTAGATATGATTGGATATAAATATATATCTCTTCAAGGTGAGTTGTCCAATGTACTCCTTTTCTGAAAACAGTGGAGGGAATCTCCTGGAACATGAAGCCCTAGTTTTCTAAGTTCTTATGCAAAAATTCCTGATACTGTTTCTATGGTATCTCTAAAATTACTGCTCCTTTGTGTCTGAAAATTTGCACTGAGATGGACTCATCTATCCATGTTTCAACACCATAGGTTTCATCAGAATTGGTTTCACCAATTGGGACTTATGATTGTTTTCCCAAGGTAACATGTTTTACGATTGTTTAGCACATCAAAGTTTTACAGAATTCCACGTGTCACTATTTCATCTTATGGGTCTGAAAATTGTACCACATAAAGTACAGTCTGTTCCCTTTTTGGAACATCTTCATAAATTTGATTTGGACCTTTGTAGCCCAATATATAGCGATTCTCCCCAAGTTTCCTTTTTAGGGATGAATCCTGGAAGAGTTTGGAACCCTAATTTGGAGGGATCACATCTCCTAGGATATATTGAATCTGAGGATGACGTTTGGACACAATATAAATCAGGATTTTAGATTCGTCCTATGAAATTTTCAACTCTTGATCCTTCTCCAATCCTAATATATAGCGAATGTATAAAAACTTATTAGTTTTAGTATTTAAGGTTTTTCCAACTCGGGGTCAAACTAGGGTTTGACTTTCCTAGAGTTTCACCAACCAAAAATATTGACCCAGGTCTCTAAACTTTGATTTTGATGAGGAGAGAAATCCTATGCTGAGCTCACTCAAAAATTCCTCTTCTGTAAGAAGCCCTAATTTCCTGCACCAAAAACTAAAAATGCTCATAATCGAATTCTGCTTTGACAGAAAGATGCGCCCTTCAATGGAGAGTCATCCTAGCATACTTTTGCTGATGAATTGTGGAGAGAGACCCAAAAAGTAAGAAGCCCTAGCTTCTGTAGCTACACAATGTCTTCTTCTCAAGTTAGCTCTGATACCATGTTATATTTTTATCATTCAAGCTAGCATTATGATCTTAGGATCTTTAACTAAGAGAATAAAATGCACAGCAATAAAACACAAGAGACAATGAACACAAATATTTTCCTCGGGGATGCCCGGAGGGGTGTAGACTGACTGGAAAGTGCCGTGTAAATGAAAGAATGTTTTAAAGGAGGTCTCAAGTTCAAATCTCACCTTGACTTATCCGTACCCCATGCTTATGGGCTATGTGAAAGCACCTGGGGTTATAGTGGCAGCCAACGGGAATGGACCCTGTGTCACACGAGTACCAGAACTGCTAAGTTACCGATTCCCCCATTACAAAAAAAAAATTAAAAAAAAAAAATATTTTTCTCGAGGAAACCATAAAGGAGAAAACCCCACAACTTCCTAAGAGATAGAATCAGCACCAAAAAGCAAAACCCAAAAACATAAAGATGATCTCCCGACAGCAGTAGTCTCTCTCTTGTCCCAACAACTTCTCTCTCACTCATGCGCCCCAGTGAGTGAGTGTGTGTATGATAAATAGAGAGGCTCACTCTCTATTTATATTCTTTAGTTCACTTAATTTCCTCTCCAACATGTCGGCCTCACTTAACAATTACTTACTAGAGTTGACATCTCTAGGAGAGTCTAATAACCCTAGTGCCCCACAACTTGTGGGGACTTTTCCCCTCCGACCAACAAGGAGGGCTATCCTTAACATAGCGGTGGGGAATATTGCCCCGACTTACAATAACTCACCTAGGGTAGACTTCTCTAGGATAGTCTAATAACCCTAGGGCCCCACAATTGCAAGGACTTTAACCCTTGATCAATAGGAGGGTTACCCACAATGACTTGACATGACTTCTTCACATTATAGAAACTCCCGATTGGAACATCAGCACATAACATGACTCAATTACATTATAAACACTTATTGGAATAAACCTCGGGGTACAATACATAAGATATACAATTGAATACATTCTGAATTTACAATTACATCAACAATGTGTTATGACTTTTAATTTTCCAACATTTTACTTATGAAAGTACGAGATCAAAATGATACAATGAGACAAAATTTCGAGGAGGTTTCCATGATCCCCAAATCCAAAGGAAAAAGGTACCAAATCCTTCAAAAAGGATCCTAACAGGTCCTAAGAATACTAAATCGGTGTTTTTAAATTCAATTAAGGTTATGGAAGGTCTGCAAAGAACTCAATTCAAAGAAAAAAAAATAGAGATTTCAAAAAAAATTCAAACTCTAACCATATGCACACAAAACTTCAAAAATCCTTCCAAAATATTCAAAACTTGATAAAAGAGATGTAAGTATTTTCTGAAACTTGAGTTATCATATTCCTAATACATCTACAGCAACAAAAATCAACCAAAATGGCCCAAAATTGCAGATTTGCCCGTCAAAAATTTCAAGAACCATGCATTTTTCAAATTCCATTCACACGCATACAAAAATTTAAAATCATACAAAATCCTCACAAATTTACGAATATATATATGCAATTAGGATATAAAATCAATTATAGGGTTTCTTAAGCTTTCCATAGCAAAATAAATCACTCAAAACGGATAAGAAATGAGTATTTTATGGCCAAAACATCGAGAACCTGTGACTTCTTCACACTTTGGTTGGCGCATCTCTGTTATAGATGAACAGAGTGCCACCGACGCTCTATCTAGTAGGTGAAAAACCATCGACACTCTATCTAGTATGTTAAAATGGGTTGAAGTACTATTTAGAAGGTGAAAAAGCACCGGTGCTCTTTCTCTTCTCTGTAGAAGCATCAGTAAGCTAGAGTTGGGGAAAAAGAAGATCTGGGCCCAAATGTTTGGAAAAAGAAAAACTAAGGATGTGTTAAGGATGGTTTGGACCTATAGAATTGAATTAAATCTTTTGAATAAAAAAAACAAGCATGCATCAAAGGATTTAAATTGAAAGACACACCCAAAAAAGGGGTAATTCTCAAGAAAACTAGTTTCAGGAGAAGGACCCCTTAGCTCCCTAGTATGGTCACCATTATGTTGGTATATTTGACTAAAGGGACTTGTCTATAGCCTATATATCCTTAAATACAGGGAGGTTGAATCCTGCTGACAGAATATATGAAATAATGGACAATTTCCTGAAATGTCTACACTTTTTCAAAGGAGAGGGAGAGAGGGAAGGGAGGAGGTTACCTCTTGCAATGTGTCGTTTGGTGAAGATCCTTTTTCTCTAGCCTCCATGGCCTTTAGGACTCCATTAGAATCATATAGCTATTTCCTTACCTATATCTCTTAAAAAACTTCAAAAATCATGAAATCTATCTTCTAAATGTTGCAAAAATACATGAAACAAACATGGATTGAAACACAACATTTAGAGGAAATTTGAATTGCATCATATTAAAATGAGAGGAAAGTGATTACAGCCCAATAATGGGTGAATCCATTTATCCCTTTCTCTAAACTACCCATCTCCATCAATGCCAATGATCAAAGAAACTACGATGTGAAAGAAAGGTTCTAGCTATCTTCTCATTCCTCCAACATGCCTTTGTTCTATAATTTGTCCTCCTTCCTTCACCTCATATGCCTTTCTTATATAGCATTGGTATTTATGTTTCCAATCACTAACCATGAATTTGGTTTTAATATTTTTGAATATTTTTTATTGTTTCCTTAATAAAACCCACTTTTCTTAGTTTTTTGGGCATTTTGCTTGAATTTCCAGGTTTTTAGGACAATTAATACATATGTCATGTATTCTTTCCACTCCAGGAGTTGTGGTGACTAGGTTTTGATCCTTAAGTCGTCTTGGTATTGAATTATTTTATAGAAACCTTTGACTTCACATCTTTCTTCCCTTGCAGAAGCAATGGTCCAATGAGAGATAAAAGCTCTCAATTTGTTCCAAATTCTGGTCTTCATGTTGCGAGCGAAAAGAAGATATGTTTTTAGACCATCATCTTTGAGAGTGTTAGTTTTATTGTTAGCAGTGCACCAAATGGATGATCACTTGTAGACTAGAATTTGAGTGTACCAATAACATTGTTGAATACGAAGCTCTGGTACAAGGGCTCAAAAAAGAAATAAACTTGGGAGAATAAATCATTCAATGTTATGGAGACTCTAAAATTATAATAAAAAAGGTGAGAAATCAAATCCATTGTTTATATCCACATATTTTGAATTATCAGAATTCAGTTAGGGAAATGACAAGTTCATTTAAATCCTTTAACATTAAATTTATCCCAAGGTCACAAAATTCCGATGCGGACCTTTTAGCAAACACTGTATCTAGGATCATTCCAAATGAAGGCCTTTCTCCTGATACGTTCTCTATCGAACTCGTGTACAGGACTTCCATACACGACAATGTCACTAGTTGGAAAATATTTGACGATGATGTTCAGATACTAGACTTCCTCACAGCTCAGGACACTTTTAAAGACTTTGCTATAGATGAAGTTGAACATGAAAAGTGTATGTCTGATAATAATTTTCCTTCCAACTTGACTCCTAAATCAGTCCTCAATTTGGATAAATTATATGATCTACAAGATAAGTTCAAAGGAAATCCAAATTGCAAGACTCATAGTTCTACTCTGAATTATAAGACTGTTAATCTTGGAAATGAGAAAAACCCTCCGCTCATTAATATAGGGCTTACTTGTTCTCCTAAAGAGGAGGAAGCTTTAGTAAAATTATGCAAAGAATACAAGGATGTTTTCACATGGACTTATGATGATCTTAGAACCTTCAATTCTTCTATTATGCAACATATTGTACCCCTAAAGCCTGATGCAATACCCTATCAACAAAAGTTGAGGAAGATGCATACTAGTCTCGAGCCATCCATTAAGAAAGAACTTGAGAAACTCTTGAAATCCATAATCATATTCCCTGTCAAACACATGCAGAGGATTTCCAACATGGTCCTTGACTGAAAAAAGACTGGGGAAATCAAACTGTGTGTAGACTTTCAAAATTTGAATAGTGCATCTGAAAAGGACAACTATCATGTTCCATCGATGGAACAAATATTGAAAAGAGTTTCGAGTGCATAAATGTTTTCTCTGCTTGATGGCTTTTTAGGATACAATTAGGTTCTAGTCATGACCTTTGACCAGCTAAATACTTCCTTCAGAACACCCTGGGGAACTTTTTCCTATAGGAGAATGCCTTTTGGGTTAATCAATGCCAATGCAACCTTCCAGAGAGTTATGGACATAGATTTCATAGGTTTGATGCAGAACTTTATTGTTGTTTACTTAGATGATATAACTATATTTTTTTTTAAACAACATGATCATTTGTTGGATTTAAGGGAAGTCTTTGAAAGATGTAGGAACTATGGCATTTCTTTGAATCCTAAGAAATCAGTTTTTGCAATCACAAAAGGAAAACTTCTGGGCTTTATTGTTTCAAAGGATGGAATAATAATTGACCCAAAGATCTGAAGCAATTGCAAAAATTGGTCTCCCTCACTAAAAGAAAACCATGCAATCCTTTCTGAGAGAGATTAATTTTGTTAGGAGGTTTGTTCCTAATTTTATACAGATTGTTGGACCACTTCAAGACATGGTCAAGAAATATGTTGTATTTAAATGGTCAGATATCCAAAAGGATGTGTTCACTAACATTAATGTTGGTAATAACTCCCGATTCAATATCCATTACATTGCTAACAGCATTTATTTATACATTTCATAGGACGGTTGTGTTTCACCTTCCGCCCAGCCTTTTCGGCTTCCTGACTATTCGGTTTTATTTATTTATTTACAATAATCCCTAACGGATTATATTCTAACAATCCCCCTCTTAATCCGAAGGGGTGTTCGTAAGTCCGAGCATGTTTCTGAATCTTTCAAACTTTTCTCATCCAAGCGCTTTGGTGAAGATGTCTGCAACTTGATCATTTGTGGAACAATGTCGAAGATGGACTGTCTTGGCCTCTACATGATGTTGAATCAAATGATACTTGGTGTTGATGTGTTTGGTTCGATAATGGAATCTAGGATTCTTAGCCAGCTTGATTGCAGAAGTATTGTCGACCAACAATGGAGTGGAGTTCTCTTGTTTTTCTTGCAAATCTTCAAGTATCTTCCTAAGCCATACTATTTCTTTCGTTGCTTCAGCTGCAGCCACATATTCTGCTTCTGTTGTTGAATCTGCCGGAACTGATTGTTTGCGTGATCTCCATGAGACAGCTGCTAATCCAAGACTCATAGTGTATCCAAAAGTTGATACACCTGTCTCCTTATCGCCATCAAAATCTGAGTCTGAGTACCCAATAATTTTGAAGTCATCCACTTTAGAGTACTTGAGTCCAACGTCTTGAGTCACCTTCAAGTATCTTAGAACCCTCTTTGCAGCTGACCAGTGTCCTTCACAAGGTTTATGCATGAACCTTGAAAGTATGTCAACAACATAAGAAATATCTGGT
>LPNX010021864.1:147850-183712 GCA_001517045.1 Pseudotsuga menziesii
CATATCTAGTCATGATGACTTGGTTGTCAAAGGACTTTCTTATTTCAACGATTCCATCAAACATGTGGATGGAATGGCCTTGCTGTCGAATCTCCACCAAGGACAGCAGGCTTCTCTGCAACTCTGGAAGATAGAGAACGTTCTTCAACAAGAAATCAGGGAATCCAGGCATCTTCAGTCGAATGGTGCCCATTCCCTTTGGTTTAATACTTGACTTATCTGCAAAGTAAACTATGCCATCTATTGTTTCATTCAGTTCTTCAAAACAGTCTTTTCTAAATGTCATGTGTGATGTTGCACCAGTATCAAGCATCCAACAATCTTTGTAAGATGAAAGAGAAGTCATTTCATTAAATCCAAGATTACAATGTGCAACAATACAAGAATCAGAAAATTTACTAGCATCTTGGTCATCTTTCTTCTGGTTATGCTTGTCTTTGACTGAGTCCCATGAAGCCCAACACTGATATGATGTGTGCCCAGTTTTTCCGCAACGCTTGCACTGCAAATATGATCTTTTGCTTCTGCCCCCTCTGCCTCTAAAATTTCTTCTTCCTCGTCCTCTCTTGCTGCAATCTCCCTTGGAAGGGTCTTTGGATTGGTCTTTGCCAGCAAGGGCAGCACCAATACTAGATGCCAAAGAGAGCATCTTTACAACTGTTAGTGTAATTTACAATAATGAACTCGATATGGCAAAGAGAATGAGATAAAAGGAAAAACAATAACCTTGCAGGTCTACAGTCTCTGCCAAGGTGATTTACAATCTCAACTTCAGGTTTTAAAGATGATACAATGACAGAGAAAATATTACAACCAACAGTCAACAATTATCTCAGCTCTTCAAAATTTTATGCAGTCAACATGATGGGCAGTCTCAGCAATCTCTTTTCACGAGATCCACGCAGTATTCACGATCAATTGTAGGTCACAGCAGTATATGGAGAAGATTGCAGTCTCAAAAAGCATATATACTCAACGCATATATTCAGCTCCAATATAGATTCAAACTCACGCAGCATATATAGATTCAATATATACTCAGCTCATACAATAGACTCACTCTTCATGCAGCATATATACAACTCTCCACTCAGTAAGCTCCACACATGCAACTCTACTCAATTTTGATTATCTTCTTGCAGGTTTTCAAAGCATGCAGCAGTCCAGCTTGATTACAATAATTCAGGTGGAAAATGGAAGCAATTTACAACAAACACTAACAATGTGAATGAAAATTACAGACTCCACGCAGCTATATACAATCACAGGCTCATACAACAGCCTCACCATTTAGCCATGCCATTTATAAATATGAAACTATTTCACTTCACACTCCACCCAAACACTAGGGTAAATTTAGGGTTTGTGTAACCAGGCGATCACAAAATATTTTATCAGCAATATTTTACCTCCACGCTCTTGAATCTTCACAGTGTCTTCAAGCTTCACCTTCGGGCTCCACGCAAGTAGCAGTCTCTCACGCACACAATGGAAGGAAGATAGAAAGAAATTACATATGATAATGGCAGATCCCCATGCAGTCTACGCAACCTCTTCACTAAGTCCTTCACACCGCCTTCAGAATTCAAGGAAATCTATATCAGTCACTTAATACCATCAGCATAGCTCTTCAATGTTCTCAATATGATAAGACTTGAGAAAAGTCCCAGAAGAAACAATGGAGGAAAATTAACTGCCAATGTTAACAAGAGAAAGATCCCTGAAATAAGCACTTAGCAGGATCTCCACGAGCAGTCTCTCATGAATTCGCAGCTCGCAGCTACAGTCTCGGTCTTCACGCAGCAGTCTTCATTCAATATCCAACGCAGAATGAGTATCAGTTTTGCGGCATCAACAATAAGTGGCATATAGATCCAATATAGCTCGAAGCTCCACGATTCTCAGGCTCTCAGGCTCTCCACGCAGTCTCCAGTGCTTCAACGCAGTAACCACAATAATGGCTCATTAATGAACACAGCACAGTCTTCACGTCTTCAATAATGATGGCACGCTGGCAAGAGAATTATTTCTCCAACGCAGTGAGACTCCAACAATCAGTATTCTTCAGCAGTATTGTTTCTCCAACGCAGTGAGAAACAACGCAGCAGTAACATGGAGGTCTGGCAATGTTACACGCAGATATACTCAATGCATCATTAAAATGATATACCAGCACAATCTCTCCACGCAGCTCTTCAATCTCCACGACCATATATATACTAAAACTCACGGGCTTCTTCAAAACGCAGGCAGCTCCCACTTTATGGCTCTTCACATTCAAAGTTCAATACTCATTCCACTCAACAGTCACGGTCCAATATTGCAGTCACGGTCACTCAATCAGGTAATAACGTGCTTTAGCAGTCACAGTCCAATATTGCAGTCACGGTCACTCAACAGGTAATAATGTGCTTTAGCAGTCATGGTCCAATATTGCAGTCACGGTCCAATATATTTTGCATTAAGTGGTCGCCAATGTCTACGGTCTCGACAAGGAGGGAATCGCGAGCTAGAAGAACATATTGATATTCAACTTCGGTGGAGGGGCTTCCAGACAGGTAATGGACATGATTGAGGAGAGGTATCGCCACAATATCGCAGCACAAAACTGGAGGAAGAGAGAGCCTGAAATTAGGGTTAGGTAACTCGCCGTGATATGAGAGGTCGCGACTCAGGTAACTCTATGCAGGATAATCACCAGAATAATACACATACAAAACACTCAACTCATTAGGGTTTCCTCAGCACACAAACTCAATCATGAAGCAGACAATGCATGCGACTCCACTGGCAGATTGATGGAGCAGTCTGGCAATGAACTGGCAAGCAGAATGCCAGGAATGGGCAGAAATGCAGCAGGAGTTATGGAAGACAGCCCTACTCTGATACCACTTGTTGGTAATAACTCCCGATTCAATATCCATTACATTGCTAACAGCATTTATTTATACATTTCATAGGACGGTTGTGTTTCACCTTCCGCCCAGCCTTTTCGGCTTCCTGACTATTCGGTTTTATTTATTTATTTACAATAATCCCTAACGGATTATATTCTAACAATTAAGAAGGCTATCATGGATTCTCCTGCATTAATGCCTCTCTATTTTTCAAAAGATTTCATTTTATATACTTTTTCTACTGATGTTTCTTATGTTGCCATGCTTACTCAAAAAAATGAAGAGGACGTAGATATCTCAGTTTCTTTCAGGAGTTCTACATTCAAAGGGTTCGAGTTAAATTACACACAGGTGGACAAGCAAGCTTATTTTGTTTATATATATGAGAAGCATTTCAAGCCTTGTTTGTTGAATTCAAATAAAAAGGTGATCGTCCCATACGTAGCCATAAGAAATGTGTTGATCCAAAAGGAGTTAGGAGAGAAAACATATCGTTGGATGACTACACTCCAAGAGTATGATATGGAGATTAATCCTGCCAAGATGGTCAAAGGGAAGGGCTTATGTTTACTGGCATCCCAATCAAATATCCCAAAGCAGGAACAACAATGCATTCAAGAGAAATATATGTATGTTGACACTATTGATGTTATTTCTTCTCCGTCATCAGAATGGTATGGAAACATTAAATTTTAACTTTCTCATGGGTATGCCCCTCCAACCCTCGAATTTAAAAATTGTAAGACTGATATTTAAAGAAACACCTTATCAATTCATTGATAATGTGTTGTTCCACAAAAATTATGATGGCGTATTTCTCAATTTCCTTGAAAAACCAAAAGCTAACAAAATTTTGGTTGACATGCATGTAGGACCTACGGGTGGACACTTCTCAACGGAAACTACAACCCATAAAGTGTTAAGAGAGTGGGATATTATTGACCCACATTATTTAAAGATTCCAATAACTTTGTCAGAATTTGTGAACCTTGCCAAAGGTGTGCAACCAGCCTTTCCCCTTCAACCTATCATTGTCTAATATCCATTTCAACAATGGGGACTGGATTTTTTTGGTCCCATTACTCCTCCTTATGTGTTGTGGCATAAGTACATTTTGACGGCAATAGATTATTTTACTCAGTGGATAGAAGCGTCCCCCTTAAGGTTGTTAATACCAACTCAGTTATATCCTTTCTGGAGATTAACATTGTTACCAGGTTTGGGGTGCCTGAATATTTGGTTTTTGACAATGCCTCTTATTGTAATTCAATTGATCTCACTCAATATCCCCTTGAAAATGGGATTAAAGTGAAATGTTCTGATAATTATTACCGACAGGGTAATGTTTGGAAGAATCTTCAAATAATAATTTGATCAATATTCTGAAGAAAATTGTGGCTGCCAACCACAAAGATTGGCATGCAAATATTTTTAATTCCTTATGGGCAGACCGAATCACTACTAAGGTTGTTATTGGAAATTCTTCTTGCTGCATGGTTTATGGCAAAGAGTCTTTCTTACAATCAAATCTTCTTCTCCCATCACTACACATTGCACAATCTTGTTCACAGGATCATGAATCCTCCCCTCTGCAGGATCGAATTGACACCCTCCTTAAATTAGAAGAGGCGAGGGAGAAATCCAGGAACAAGTTAGGGAGAAATTTCCCTATTTTAACATGTAGGGAGAAATAAATTTCTTTAATCCACAGAATGGAGTAGGTGCTTCATATTTCAACGGTGATGATCAAAGGTTGAATCACATAAACAGTGGAAATTCATTTTCCTTATCTAACTTGCATTTAAAATTAATGTTTCATATCCGTGAAATCACTTAAAGGCCTGGATGTTTAAATGTCTAGGATTGAGGATGAGGAAGATCAACGACGGAGGTGAATTCCACTGATTTAACATGCTAGTGGAAATTAAATTTTCAAATTCATAGAATTTCTTAAAGGGGCTACATGTTTTGACGAAGGAGACCTCATCGAAAATGGATCTACAGTGGAGAGCAATTCTGTTGATTCAACATGTGCGGAGTAATGAACAATTGAAATCCGTGGAATATGGTGGGCCCTTAAAACTTGAACAAAGGATATTTAAAGGGGTTTTTTTATCAAAGGCTGGAAATAATTTCATGAGGATAATTAGTGCGAAGAAAGTCACAATTGAAATATGCGGAATTGGGTATAGGTTGCATTTTTCAATGGTTGAGATGAAATCTTGATCTGTATCAAAGATTGAGGTTGATTCTTCTAATTGAAAGTGCATGGAGGAATGAACTCTTGGATTCAGAGGAATGTGGTAGGGGTCACATTTTTCAACAGTCCAAATAAATATGTGCTTTAGATCAGTTGCTGACAATGATTCCGCTAATCCAAGGTGTAAGGAAGGAGAATTTTGGTGAGGATATGGAAGGTGCAAATGGATGGCTCATATTTGGGAGAGTTTCATATCAAAGATGGAGATTTGTTCTAATATTCAAAATTGAATGAAAATTAAAGAAGGATGAAATAGTGGGAATAAGACAGTATGATTAACCATTGACCAAGATCAAGGGATCATATTGAAGGATACTATATCTATGGGTGAAATTACATTTGATTGAAAAAGATGCACGGTTGATATGAAAAATAAAATATTATAAGGATGAACACGTGGATTCAAAAGATTTGTTTTTTCTAAGCATTGGAAAACGAGAGCTCAGACTGTGTGGAAAGAGCCACTATGGACAAAGTTTGGACCATCTGTTAGCTGATCAGGTAGGCTTTCTTCTCTGATTGAACTAGTTTCTAAAATGTCCAAAGTTGAATATTTAGAAGTCTAAGATCTTGAGTATCAAAAAATGGAAGAATTTTTCAAAGACAAGGATTCTGAAATATTTGACACTATATTGTTGAATGATACTATAGAAACAGCCAAGAACAAGTTAAAAATACTTAAGGACTAGGGAATTGGTAATCATGGATTTTTCAAATCGTATTTCTTTTATTTTTCTGTAGACAAACCCCAAGTTGTCCAGAGTTTGTAGATTGGTGCACCAGTAATTATTCCCCTTCTGAGGGGGTAATTATGGATGCATCTAAGTCTAAAATTTTGTGTCCAATGAGTTCCCTTTTCATCTGAAATACTCTATCTATCCCTGCTGATTTTGTTCAAGTGTCCAAAGGGTATAAAGAAGAAATCTTAGCTGAATTTTTCTGAGATTCCATAGTTGAGCAGAAAGAAACCTTCCTGGAATCTTGTTCAAAAATTGATAGTTAGTTGTTAAACCATCCCTTTCTCATTGATTATAACATGTTTAATGAAGAAAACCAGTCTCTTTTAACCTTGGCAAGTCAATTCTTCGGGTTGGATATAAATAAATGCATCACAGAACCATTGTTGAGCTTAGTGTTTACCCTTAGTACTGGTTAAGTAGAGTCTAAACAATTGAGTCAGTCAATGCAGTCATCTTGCCTTAAGTTTGATGAGTTTTTAGCTAAGAATATTCATTTTCGGTTAGCAATGTTCCACAGGACGAGTTCTTTCATATTTCAATTTTTCCTACTTAAGATGTTTTGAGCATTCAATGAAGACAATTTACAACTCCCAAATATGGTAATAACAGATGAAATGAGCATGGACTAATGTAAATTTATGAATTTTATCATGGAAGAAGTATACAATGTCTTCTTTCAAAGGAGATTGCCCAGAGTATTACCAAAGATGAAATAAATTCTACAGTTTTCACCCGAAAGAAGGATAGGGGATTGGTTCCTATCTCAATATGGTACAGTGATTAAATTATATGGGTTTGTTCATCAACCCTATATCCTACCATCCTTTTTGACAGTGAGAGTATTTTCATTGGAACTAATCAGATAAAAGCTAATAGTTGAAGATGAACATTTCCTAAATTTTAGGAAAATCTGAGATTAAATTTCCATGGATAGTAGGCCCTTTTGTCATTAAGAGAAAATTAGCTCTTCTAGTGATCAAAAGTTGCTCAGAGAAATGGGATTTTAAGTTGAAGCTTCTATTAATTATTATCCTCACCAAGTTATCTCAAATAGGAGACAAGCCATTAAAAATAAACCATTTGAACATTCTGAGGTGGCAGGACTTTTTGAAGCAGTGAATTGGATGAATTACCCCAAGGATATCAAAAATGGTGAAAATATGAAAGAATATTCACTTTCATCCGCACCAGGAAACAATTCTCCTCAACCTGAACTTTCTAGTATAATTGAAGCAGATGTTCATGTTATGCCATTGGCTAGTTTTTTTGGAAAAAAAAACAAATAAGAGGGACTTCCCATATGCCATGGATATTGAGGAGGAAGATACTTCCAGAACACCCAAAAAAAAATATTGAAGAAGTAGGGAAGCTTGTACAAGTTAAAAAGGATAAGGTTAAAGGAAAGAAGAAACAAATGAAGGTCAAAGGCCCAACTTTTGAAATCCAAGAATATACATTTGATAAAATTCATGAAGGAGCTACAGATAAATACAAGTCCAAGAATGAAGTGCTAGACAGATATAAATATGTGGGGGGGAAAGCTTCTGATGAAACAGTGAAATGATATGATGAAGTGAGAAAATTATCCAGTCAGGAAACATCCCTAGTGACAGTTAGGGATCATGCTAAAAACACATTGAATTTGGAAGTGACTACAGGAAACAAAGTTGTTGAAATGAGGATGAACTTAAAGAATACCCTTGCTACTGATATGATACATCTAAATAGAGAGATAGGTGATATTATATATATTGATTTGTTAAAAGAATGTTTGTAGGTATCAAAATTACAATCAAGTAAGAAAAGAGTTGAAGAGTTACTCAGAAAGGAGAAGGTGGAGAACAAATACCACTAGACATGGATTAAGAAGCGGCAAGTGGAATTATTGGTGGCAGATAGTCAATATGACAAAGGAGCTGCTACACAGAAGTTGTTAAGTGAAAAAATATGCTATTCAATTATTAAAAAAGATGCTGAAAATTCCATCTACTCAGCTTATACAAACTTCTAATTCTAAAGAAAAGTTGTTGAAGTTTGAGGAAAAAGAAAAAGCAGTGGGAAAAATATGCAAGGCTTTGGGATGAAAATGAAAAGTCTTCTAAAAAAAACAAGCAGAGTTGGAGAAGGAACTACAAGAAAAGAATAAAGAGAAGGAAGTACAGATTATTTCACATTCTATATAATATGGTGCAGATTCCCTTTCCCAATCTATGTCTCAATTAAGTCTTAAAGATATGGAAATTACTGGTTTGAAGAACCAAAATAAAAATTTGGAAGACGTAGCTGTAAAAAGAGAACAAGAAAGAAAGACATTGGAGAACATATGCAAAGAACTAGTAGATCATAATAATAAATTGATAAAACAAGTGACAGGACAGTTAGCCTTACAGGGAGCTCAACATATCATCTGGGTTGTGCTTATATCAGAAGCATCCAAGATCAGGCCTTATTTAGATTATATTTTGGACCAAGAGATTGTTATGCAAGCATCTAGACAAAGTGTCATGGTAGTGAGACATGTTTTAAATAATAATAAAAACCTATAGAAACTGTGCAGAATGCAATCAGGTTTTTAAAAAGTTTGACAAAGGAGGAAATAACGAAGGAAAATATCAAAGATAGGATCGTCACTATTACATGGGAAAGAAAAGTGGTGAGCAAATATCAACAATTGGATATAGTTCTGGCAAAAGTTGATGTTATTAACCACTAGATTAAGGAATTCATCGAACTGTTTAGTCCATTGTTCAAAAGAGGACATCCTTTCTTCTGGGAAGAGAGTGTAGGGATGTGGTCTCAAAAGGATTACAATGATATGTTGATTAGTTGCGGATTAGATCACAGGAATTTTGAAGACATGCAGCAATCCTTGTCTGAAAGAACAGTGGTTGACAAATTGGATGAAGATTTTGAGATGTTGTTCAATTTCAAAGCCACGTGTGCTTAATTGCTAGATTTTTCTTATATAGAGAATGTGGAGCTCAGAGTGTTGGTGAAGGAGATGGTCAATTTGGATTTTCCAACTGCTGACCAATGGAGGACAATTCAACAATTTGGAAAAAAATAAATACATGTTACACCAATAAATATTTTAAAGACACCTGAAAAGAAGAAATCATTTTGTAATTTGTTTTGGGAAATTAGTTAGTTAAGGAGTTTAGTTTATTTCAAAAAACAGTTAGAAGCAAATAATTTTTTTGACGCATGTAAAGGAAGATGTGCCTATTTTTAGAATCAATTATTCAGATCACAAAGTAGTATTATGCATTTAAGAAACATTTTGAGTGAAAAATAGTTGGAACCCGAGAGATTTTGTTTTATGTACTTTGTGACCTATCATTAATAAAATTACAAATCTGAATGCTGGCCTTTTGCTGCAAAGATTCATGTGTATTTCGTAGTTACAGTCTGTGATTTCCCTTTTTATGTGCATGTGTTTCCTGTGAAACTTGTCATTATGTGTTCTTTCATTTCTGGAATGAGTGTGTAATAGTTTTAGAATTCATACATGTTTATGCTATGGCTATTATTAATAATATCCACAAATCCTTTCAATTAAAGTTAATATAGAATTCATCTTTTTGGTGCTCTATATTGATGGACTATCATTATTTATTCTCTATCACCAGAGAAACAATGTTTTGACCGTGACCAAAGTATTATCTTGCATTTACAAAATATTTCCATGCAAAAAGTTATGTGATTCAAAAAAATACCTGTGACTCCATAGCCCAATGTATACTTGCCTTGTCTCAACCACAAACACAATCTAATTTTTTTTTATTTATACATCTAGCCCTATTAAAACAAAATCAGTGAGAGATCCCTCTTTGGGAAGAAAGAATCCATCTTTCTTTCTTAAAGTGGTTCTATTCTTACCTTGGGATTTAGATTCTACAACCTAGGTACATTCTGAGTGATAACAATGAGTTTGAGATTGGGGATCTAGTGCTTAAGTGGGACAAACCCCACAAACACAAAAGAGACTATACAAAGTTTCAGCCTCTGTGGTTGGGGACATTCATTGTTACAGAAAATATTTTCCTAGTACTATCTGCTTACAGATGTTGGAGGGTCTTTCTAAGGCTTATCCAACGAACATCCAGCTTCTCGAGAAGTGTTTTTCTTGAGGTAAGTTCTACTTAGTTGTATATAGGTGTGGTTTTGATTGAATTTATTTTGGATTTTGTTTGGTTTTATTGATTTTATTTTCTTTACAAAACATTGCATGATTACAATATCTAGTCACATCTGGTGAAGTAGTTTATCCCTAGAATGTTTTGACTAAGGAATTTCAATTTGGATATGTCAGAAATTTCCACTTGGTTTATACCCAGACTAGTATCTTCATGAGAATGCAACCCATAATCTATGCTAACTTTTTAAATTGAATCTTCAGTTATAACAATCATTATCTTTATCTATCCTCATAATGATGATTGAGTTTTTAGGAGTACTCTCATATTCTTGCGATATGTTTCAATGATTGTTGGTAGCACACCTTTAATCGCTTATTTAACCTGTGTTATTTTCTTATCTCACCTTGATCACCTTGCAACTAATAAAAATCACCCTAATAAGTGTAAGCTGCAAGATAGGGGGTCTTATCACAAGACAACCTATCATATTCATAGACATGCTCAGTGAATGACATTACCATCAGCTGGTTCCCAATCCATGGTAATGGCTTGCAGTTTGCATTTGAAATTGTTTTTCTTTCTAATATGACTTGTTGTATTCAAGGACAGGGGGTCTTATCACAAGCCAGCCTGACCATGTTCATGGACCTTACTTGGACTGAAATTACTAATAGGTAGTTACTAGGCCATGGTAATTACTTTTGGTGTAAAATCAAAAATGCAAGGAGTCTCTTAACAAAGCTAGCTTGTTCAGTTTCTAGGCAATGCCTATGTGTGGCATTGTTCCTTACCACAGCAGTGGTATTGTTGCACCTAAGTTATCATTCAAAGAGAGAGAGAGAGAGAGAGAGAGAGAGAAAGGAATTGTTGTATATATTCCTAATAAACAATCCATACTCAAGGTGATTATAGGTTTGAATATCATGAGATAGATCCAAGGTTTTTATGAAAATCTTATCTAAAACTTCCCTCATTACTGGCATCTTGCTTGTAGGGATACCTCATTACTTTTAAGACTTGATCATTTGTTGAGTATCACTATCAGTGGTTGTGGAATGGTGAGATGGAAATTGCATTTATGGTTATGTTAGGCATGTGTTGTTTCCCTGAGTATACTATTTGATTATGAACTGGGGAAAAAAAATTACATTGACATATCTTCTTTGGAATTTTTATGTGGAACTACAAAGAGATAACTGCTTCGCCCAGCGAGTCACCATTTGTTACTGGCGGTAACAGGTCCCATTTTAATAGTTTAAAATGGGAGCCCCATCATTCTTAAATCAACTTTTAAAGTCATGATATTCTTATGGGAATTTTAAAAATGTAAGTATTGTGTTTTGTACTTAACAAAATTTCCTCATAAGCCTTGTTTTTTTTCGGTTTTGTGGATTTCGGAAGCACCCTTTTTTTCTTTATAAGTGTTTTTCTTGTGTTCCCGTAACCAGCATTCTGCATTCCGCAAAGGCAGAATGCAAGGATCCTTTTTTTTAGGTTTACCGAAAATGTTTTGTATGCATCACACAAACCACAAAAGCGGATTGAGGGATTTTCACTTTTCTTTCAATAAAAGTTGGTTTTCCTACATTCTGCTAAGGCAGATTGCAGAAGGAGAAAACGTCATTTTTTTCAATTTTTGTTTTTTATTTTTCCTCTTTTTGCCTTCTACCTTTGTGGAATGTGGAATTTTAGTGAATTTTCTTGGTCAATAATTTTGGTTCCGCCTTTGCCGAATGCAAAATTTTCATATTTTTTCTTGCTTGATAATTTTGTTTCCAACTTCTATTTTTTTCCTTTGCATCTAAGGCAAATTGTGGAAGGAGGTAACCATAAAATCCAAATATTTCTGACTTTTCACTCTTGCATTTTGGTCTCCCACCTTGATCTTAGCTGTCCATTTATGTCAGATCGACAGCTTAGATATATTTTGTCGTTGAATTTCGGGTTATTTAATATGTTCGAATTTATGAAATTTTTTACCATTTTGCTTGTGTTTTTACTGCGCTTGAATATTTTTATTGTGGATTTTTCTTGCTCAAGCTTACGAATTTTCTAATCCTCAACCTTCCTACCAGTAAGTGCTTGTCCTTCATGACCACTTTTTTCTATTATTTATAAATTTTGGTAAGTGTTTAACCATGGTTGCTAAATCTCAATCAGAAATGGCGTCCACAATGTCTAAAAACATCAGGATGAAAACTGCTCTGCGGGAACAAAAGAGAAAATACCCAAACGCTGGTATATTCACTGATACCATTGGGAGTGTCTCTAAAACCCTTCACTTGGACTGGTCGAGGATTTATTCCATTCTTTACAATGACTATTTTTCCACAATTCCCCATGACCATCCTGTATATGCAAAAATTCAAAGTTCTTAGCTCCATTTCATTGTTTCTCGACCTCCTTTCATGCCCTACATGGACCCAGTTAAGTGGGCATTGGATAATGCAAACCCTAACAAACGCTCCTTTGACGACCATATTCATACCCCTGTGACCTCTTTCCATCCTGATGTTTTTCCAGGGCTTATGCACTTGGACCTCCTCGACATATTTTGAGCTCTAAATTTCTTGATGAGGCCATCTCCCGATTTAACTATGAAGAGGTGGTCACAAATCCTAGATGGAAAACCCAACTGATTTCATTCCCAACCAACCCAATTCTTACCTCGTTTCCTGGTTTAGGGAGCCATTTTCATTGCTTGTGGCCATGTTTTGTTGGTTGTATGGGTTGTCAAACTGTTCAATGTTCAAAGCTCAAGGGGTTCCTGTATCCCAGCATATTCTGCTTACAAGTGAATCTTTCAATTGGGCACATATTTTATCTGTCAATCTAAAGGAAGAGATTGAGAAATATCATAAGACCCCGGCCACAAGGAGGCCAACATTTTATATGTCAGGTTATGTAATGGATGTGTTTTGCGCAGCTTCTTTTTTTCCGGCCTTGGGTTGAAACTGGAATACAAATTCGCCACCAATACACATTTATTGTTCAAATATGTGGGAGGACAACTTCGTTCCTCAATTTTATGAGATCTGTGACCTGTTTCTAGGGTCAATGTACCATAAAATGTTCAAGGTAGATGCTCCAGCATTTTCTGAGAGAGCCAGAGCATTGATTTCTTTACATGGTGATTGGCATGTCGGAGAGTATTTCTCCTATATTCAAATTTGGGGAAGAAACACAATTCATCTGCTACTTAGGATAGTTCCAGACCGAATGGTGTTACAAGAAGTATCCTATCAAACTATGATTGATGGGGTTTTTCCCAAACTTGCACGGTCCAAAAGAAAGGCTTGGCCCAAATTTCCATTGAATTTAGACTCTCTTGTTCTGTAAACTTCCACCCATGCTGCGATCCTGGGTAAAGAAATTGCTAAAATGAACATTAGGGAAGCACCCAAGAGGATACATGACCCTAAGGAATATCTGGCCAGCCTCTTTGTCTGGGAACATGTTAAGTTTCAATATGCTCATGAGGATGATCCTAACGACTCAATCTATAGAGCAGCTATGAATTTTCAAGAGGCAATGAGTAAAATTATTGACCCAAATGTTAAATATCATGTATTCAAATATTAAAAGGACTTCAAGGATTTTGTCCTCCACTTCAGAAAGGAAAAACTGGCAATTGAGGATAACCTTCAGAGGTAGAACGTGGAAAAGGAGGAAAAAGATAAAGAAGCAAGCTCTTCTTATGCCCTTTCTATTGCATCAAAAGACAAGAGTAAGTATGTTTTGGAAACTCCTGTAAGAACTTATCCTTCACAGATGATAGATACCCTACATAAAGGGGAGTAGTTCAAAAGAAATATTGAAAATCTTAGCTCACAGCTATAGACACAAACTGAAGAGGATGAACCTTAGCCTAAGAAGCAGAATACACATCTCGTTCTTCGGTAGGTGCAGTTACAACAAGAACAAGATAATGATCCACACCATATGCTTCGGGAAGTTCCTAGGGAAGAACAGTCGATGCCACCAACCCAACTTGCTCCAGAAGAACAAGTTCCTATCCAGATTCCTCCAAATTAGCAGGTAGAACCTCCACCTCAAGATGATATTGAAATTCATGAAATAAATAGTGACTTGGAGGAAGAAAGTGTCCCTTCTACTTTCCATATAAGTATACTCACTTCCATGACATATTCTATTCCCAACACCTAAATGTCTGAAAATATTTGTGATTCATCATTTTCTCAGTTTTCTTTTTCTGAAATAAATTTTCCCCCAATTATTGAGGCTACCACCAGCACCCCTGCTATACTAATTGATGTACCTAGTTCTAGGCCCCCTCTTATTTCACCTATTCCTTCCACTCCCTTAGTACCTTGCACCACCCCAGCATCCCCACGTTCTCATCTTCCTCAAATAAACATTCCTTCCATCTCTACAATTCCTTCTTTCAAAATTGATACACATGTCCTCACTTCTTCCTCATCCATTGCATCCATTTTATCTACTTCTCATATTATCATTACACCCATCAGTATGGAAATCCCTATTTTCCAATATCAACCTAATCCCCTAGTCAATCCCCAATAAGAAACCATCTCGGCTTCAGAGGGGATGGCAAACTTTGGTGAGGATTCCGTGGTCTCCCTGGGAAAATATTTTTTGAGCAAAAAGGACAAAGCAGTGATAAAAAGGGGAACCAAGAGGATGAGGGAAGGCACAATCAAATAGGTTCCTGATCTCAACCAAGTTGTTTGGAAGCTCGATTCCCCTGATATCAAGCAAGGGGATTTGGATACAGCATCTTCCATGGGGGCTTTTGCAAGAGACAATTTTGATTCAATTTAGTGGCTAAATAAGGATCTTTTGGACAAAGAACAAGAACTACAAAATACTAAACAAGACCTGGTAGAATTTAAGGCAAATCACAAACAAGAATTCCATCTTCTTAAGCAAGAGTATGAAGAAAAGTTGAAGAAGTTATAGAAGAAGAATGATTATCTCAAGAAACTGCTTGAGAAATTAGATTTTCTCGATCAGCAACAGGAAGAAAAGGTTTCCACCGTTGAGAAACAGCTCAAGTATAGGCTTAGCTACTTTTAGCTGGTTCCTCTTTCTCCAAATTAACAAGAGAAGAGTTCAAGAAACTAGCATGCAAGGTCCATGATGAATTTTATCAAACCATGGCTGGTTTTTATAGATGTTTCAATGAAATGCAGGAGCTAAATAATACGTTTGAGAGTCAATCTGACATCCTACAAGATCATAATACTCACAAGAGAGAAGGAGCTAAGGCCTTTGACAATGTGTTAGATTGGAAGAAGCATGTCAAAGACAGATCACATGATTTTCCAATCATGGATAAACTTCAGACCAAACTTCAGACCAAGAATATTGAACTCGTGATTGAGACCTGGGAAAGCATCTACAATGCAATGGAATCCATCATCAGAGATGGACAGATGACATGCAGACGTAGGTGGTTGGATGCTGAAACTTTTCTCAGTTTTCTGGACATGCCACCTTTGCATCCAATTGACCAAGCGCTTCCTCCTAAGCTCAAATTGGAAGGAATCAAAAGAAATTTGGTTACATCTAAGGAGCATATCCAAGAGTTCACCCAGCTTACCATGAAGGATATCACAAGATGGATTTAGATACCCCATGTTGCGATGGAAATAATACAGGTCTACCTCAAAGAGTGGAACAAGGTCAAAAAGTGGGAGATTGCATCCCAGATATGCAAAACAGAAGTACACCTGGAACATGCCAAGTACAAGGAGATAGACGATATGATGGACCTAGATGCCAAGTGGAATTCTACCCTTGGCAAACCTTCAAACTAAATTATTTTTTAATCCCACATCTTGGGAAATTTCTTTTTTGTAAATTTTGTAATATTATTTAAAGAGAGGGTATTTCCCAAGTAAGAGGGGGCTTTTGGAAATTAATCCTAGGAGCTATACTGGAGAGCGGACTTCCAAGTGCATAATAGGAAAGATTGTGATTTTTGTACTTTGTAATTTTTTGTAAGTTAATAAAATTACACTGACATTTTTTGTTATGTTCTATGGTTTCCTTTTTAAATGTCTTTAATGAATTTCAGTCTTTCTTCCATCTGTTTGACATACTGATTAGTTGTTTATCTACTGGTGTGTTTGTTCATGTATTGGTTTTTCCTTACGATATTGACAGGTTGAATGTGTATTGAATGAATTTTTTTATTTGATTCACATGTTCTATCTCACAACTGGTGATTAGTCATTGATCTCTGATACTCATTTATAAATTAGTATTACCTATTGGACATGTTGTACATCTATAACATTTTAGACAAAGCTTTGCAATTTTATTTGTTTATATTTAGTTGAAATTGTTTAAGAATATCGGTCTTGATTTACATTTTTTTACGTTGAGTAATTAATTTCTTCTTGCATGTTATATATTACAACTACCCTGTCTTGAATCAGGTATACATCCTATTTAAGTTTTCTTAAAAAGTTATCCTACGAATCGGTTACTTTGAATTGTTTCTCACTTGTCCTAAGAGAAGATATTACTGATATAAAAACCCTTTGTTCCAGTGGAGGCCTATTATCCATATGATTTAGTCATCCCAAACAGCTCGGGGATAGAATTGTCTTTGTGTGGGATAGATTCGAATCTATGGGGGCTTACTTTATCCCATACAATGATTTATTTAACCTACACACTAAAGATGTATTGGATACAAAAAAATTTAGTTGCTGCATATAAATCTCTTCATTCATATCTCCATTTAGAAAGGCACACTTCACATCCATGTGATGCACCTCCCATTTCCTTGAAGATGCAATGGCCAAAGCTAGCCTTATGGAGTCAATATTTTCCACTGGTGCAAAGGTCTCACTGTAATCAATACCTTGAACTTGTGAGTATCCCTCGGCTACCAATATTGAATTATATTTCAAAGTTGAAACATCAGCAGAAAATATAGTTTTATAAACCCACTTACTCTTTACTAGATTTCTCCCTGGGGGGAGATCAACTATTTCCCATGTGTTGTTCTTCTGGAGTGAGTTGTATTCTTACTTCATGGCTGATTGTCATATTGGATCATTTGATGCATATTCATATGTATAAGGATCATATTCAACCATCAAATAACACTTCTCAGCAAAGAGTGTATTTTTCACAGAAAGGGCACTCTCAAATTGAGATATAGTCCTCCTAGTGTCACTAGGATTCCCAGCTAGTTCCCTAGCTGTGTGAATGGTCCTTGCTTCCAATTTTGGTCTTGTAGGTCTATTAGGATCTGAAATTAAATAATCATTATCATACATATCATAATCATCAAACTCATTAGTCTCTTAACTTACAATCAGTGGTTGCAGTGATGAAGAGGACTCTCCAACTTCAACTGCTCCTAAAGGCTCTTCTTTAAATTCAAAACTCCTTTCAATGAAGGATTTGTTAGTGCTAAATTTGATCAGATTGTACCCTTTTGAATCTTCAGAATACCCAAAAAATAGGAAATATTTTCTTTGGGGTTGCAAATCCTTCCTCTTTTTAGTTGGAATTCTAGCCCAAGCCTTTGAGACAAAAATCCTAAAATGGGTCACGTCTGGCGTGTGCCCACTCCAAGATTCAAAAGGAGTAATACCATAAATATTCTAGTGAAGAACCCTATTCTGAATATAGGATGCACATGTTATTTCTTCATCCCGAATATTTGGTTGCAAATATTTAGAATCCATCATGCAAGTTGCCATCTCCTTGAGTGGTCTATTCTTTCTCTCATCAACACCATTTCGATGTGGTGTGAAAGGAATAGAATGTTGCATCTGGATACCTACATATTTAGAATAATGGATGAACTCATACTTGAAATACTCACCACCATTTTCATATCTAAGGATCTTGAGTTTCCTCCCAGACTGGTTCTCACCCAAAGCTCGAAATACCTTGAAGAGGCCAAAAACTTCAAACTTGTGCTTTAGGAAGTAGACCCAACAATACTTGGAAAATTCATCTATGAAGGTCAGTGAATATTTGTCTTAAATCATGGACATATGAGTGAATGGACCAGAAATGTTACTGTGGATTAAATCAAGGGGTGCAGAGGTTCTCTCATGACTATATCTCTCATACTTGTGCTCTAGGTGTTTACCTAGGATGCAACCTTGACAAAATCCCTTAGAAAAATTGATCTTTGGTAACCCTATGACCCTGTATTTATCACTCAAATATGAAAGATACTTTTAGTTAATATGGCAAAATATCTCATGCCAAATATTGCTTGCTTAATTAGGATGAGTGAGAAGAGCTAAGGGGTTTGAGAAAGGTAGGAAATGGGAAAACTTGTATACCTTCGAATTGTGATCCGCAACACCTTTTGATATGACTTTACCATTTGAAATGTCTGATATTTCAAGTTAATTGGGAGAGAATATTACTTTCTTTGGAGACCCAGTGTGGGTCATCTGATACACTAACAAGAGGTTAGCAGCTAGACCTGAGACATACAACACAATGATTGAAGGAACCATGGTCAAGATCAATCCTACCCTTCCCCATACTATCAATAACAGAGTCATCTCCCAAAACAATTTTTGTACCTTTTGAATTGTGAAGAGAGAATAAAGTCTCCCTTTTCGAAACCATATGTCTAGAAGCTCTAGAATCAATGATGAAGCTAGGTGATCTTGAGGTGCTAGCAACTAAGGCATGTACTCTCTCCTTGTCTTCTGAATTTAATCATCCTTCCCTCTTTCTTGGGCATTTAGGAAGAGATATGTTGTTCTTGTCCAGGAGTAGGGTCAACATGTAAATTTTATTTTTCATACAAGACTTCTCAGGATGATAGCCCTTACTGGAGTATGCACACTTTCTCATTTCCCCTTTGTTCTTCTTCTTCTAGAAGTTATTCTTAGATCCTAAGGGCTCCTCTTGAGATTTTTCCTTGTTTCTCTTTTGCTCAGGTACATTTTTGGCTTTCTTCTTTCCTTTTAAATCCACCCTCGAATCTCCAACAACCAAATCTTGGTCTTTGGAAGGTTTGATCGTTCCCATCATTACCAATTTATCTTGCTCCTGGGTGAGGGATTCCATGAACTCCGCAATCTTAGGCATCTTCCATGATCATGTTGTCAACTTCGTGGCATGGAAGGTCAAAAAAAACATTGAATAGTCAGGACCAATATTCTATAGTATGTTCAAGACTAGTTGCTCATCTTTCTTTTCGATTCCACACTATTTTAACTGCAAAACTAGGGCCTTAAACTTGGAAAAGTAGAGTTTCAATGATACGAAGTTGTTGGGACTCAAGGAGATCAATTAATTCTCAAGTTGATGACCTCTCATATCATCTATATTTCCAAAAATATCTTCAAGCTTCTCCCACATCTCATTTGGTGATGTTAATGCATCAAGATGGAAGAGGAGGTCTCTTGAGATGCTCAAGCACAAAATACCATAGGCCTCATCCCTCCTATTGTGCCATTTAATTTTCTCTGTAGGTGCATTGGGATATTCATTAGTTTCCATTGTAACCCTGTAGATACCTTTTTCTATCAACAATATCTCCATCTTAGCTTTCCATTCGAAGAAATTGGATGGAGTCAAGAGGATCCTTTGAGATTGGTCCATATCTCAGCAACTGTGCCCTTCAACCAGCAAGATGCACTCCCAGTCAATGATGTAGAACCTACAATAGAAATATGGAAGGAAATAAATCAATATAAAAAGGCTCTAATACCATGTGGAAATAGAACTCAAGCAATACAACAATTACACTCACAAAATTGCTAATCAAACATGTAAAATTCACACAAAAGGAGACTGAAATTGGAGCATAACACAATCCTGTATTGAATAAGTGTACATAATCCAAACTCATCAAGTAATTGGCTGTCCAAATATATAATTACATCAGATATTCGAAAGCATAAGTATGCTATTCGAATGGGACAAAAAGCAGGCTTACTAAACTAGTCAAAATCCCCCATAGGTGCATAAAACACTTTCCTAATAGGAGAAGATGCTCACGAATTGGATGAATCAGATGTATCAGTTGATAAGTGAAGGAAAGAGATCAGATCCATTATTTTGTATGGAGAAAAATAAGAAGGATGGTTAAGGAAAAAAACAAGACAGTTATTCCTAGACTAGCTTTTCCTTTTTGCCTTGAAACTGCTAAAAGCAAGGCAGCTTTCAGAAGAAGAAAAAAATAGAATTGTGCTTTTTCTATTTTGGAATTACAAAAAAGTTACCAAAAATCATTCCAGGATGTTTCTAAAGTGCTCCTTAAGCCATTTTTAGCATTTTTTGACTTCTAGGTGCAAGTGGGTGCCAACTAGCATAGTAAGGAATCTAGGAATTTAGGAATAAGACAAAAATGATTAATTAATATCAAATATGGTTAACTATGGTTTTTATTATTCTAACACTACAAGCCCGAGCCGCCAACAAGTACTCAGTGGGAAGCTGAATTAAGTATGAAATTTGAGTAGTGTGGAACAGGAGAAATCACTAACAAACCTAATCAAGGATTTGGCTAAATTACAAGTGGCTTAGAATGGAAAACAATAAATAGGAATAAATGAATTATTCTAGGGGATATTTGGTGATTTTGAAAACTGTAAATCGAGGAAAGGTGACCCAAGACATCAAAACTGGAAAAATTTGTTCTCGTCATTTTTTTTCACCAATAATACGAAAAAAACTATCTAATTGAAAATTTTGTTGGATTTTATCAATTGAAAGATAACATTTTTTACCAAACTGTCCAAGTCAAGAGAAAGTTCAAAATAGGCAAAGTTGAAATTTCCATATTCATGCAAAAGATAAATGGAGCATAAAGCTGCAAATATGAGGGTTTTAGAGTGTTCATAATAACAAGCAATATGTGATCCTAATGTAAATTTGTTCCTAATTCTCACCAAAAAATTCAAAGTGGTAGATTCTGGGGTAAAGGCATGAATCTCAGTTTTGATTTTTCCTATTTTTGAGAAAACAATCAAAACAGTCTTGTCAAGAAACTCCAATTATTTCATTGTTAACTATTCAATTTTGACATGAATTTTTTAAATGCACAAGTACATATATTTTACCCAAATTCATGATTTTACCATGGTCTCTGAGCTTGATTCAACCAACAAAGTAAATGGAGAAAATGGAGAAAAAAATGGTAAATATTGAGAGATCTAAATTTTAACTTAGAAATATGAATTGAGCATGGTATAGTTATTAAAAATGTATTATAGAGTATCATATTTCTATTAAATCATTATCTAAAAGGGTCCTTCTTGTTGGCTCACAAAGTTGAAAGAAAAAAAACATATGAGCTTGATTGGACAAATCAACTATCAAAGTGGATGAAACTCAAATTCTCCTACACTTGGGGGGATTGTAGGATGATTCAGGAACATAACAAATGAGAAAATAACTAAATAGGAATACAAATACTTCATAATGGTGTGAAGTCACAATTGGATGTGTAAAATCATAGTAATCCAAGGTGCATATTAATTAGCAGGTTGGATTATTGGACCAAGGATGGTTAGAAGTACATGGGAAAATACATCACCCTTCATCAACAATATTAGTCAAGGTAGGAGTAATATGGAATTTTTTTCAAAAAACATGATTAAATTCCTTGAAGGAAGGGGGTTAAGGTCCCCTGCATATTGATTTTATGATCATTTATGAAGAGATAAGGGAGACTAATTTTGATGTTTCTTCAGCCAAAATGCGAGTAAGGTATTAATTATGATAATAATATGCAAATTGGATAGTAGATAAAAATTTAGGATTCATTATCCTTGTAGTTGATCATTGCATACATCCAAGTAACACTGGTAAGTATAGGGAGCCTATAGTGTATGATAAGATAGAGAATGATGTCATTATGCATAAAAAAATAATGTAAATGATTTATCCTATGAGTTATAGAAAGGAAATTAATTGATGGATTTTGTATAGCATGATGGTATAGGAATATATGGAAGCATGGAAGGTAGAGGAAATCTACCAAGTAAAATAAAAACATGTACCTCATGCACAATATGGGAGAACCACCTTTGTGGGTAAATTATTTGTCTGTTTGGAAAAGTTTAAAAATAAGAACCAAGAACCTATGGGTAAGGATGTGAAGGAAACAATAAACTTACACTAACTCTAAGGTTCCTAATGTAGGTACAAAGTATTCCAATGTGTTGATTTGTCTTGCAAGGATGAGTTGAATTTGGTGAGAATAATCCAATGAAATTAAGATAAAAATCCATAATAAATCTTATGGAAGTTGGAGGTAATGGCGTGATATGCCATAGGATGAATGACAAGCTATTAGAAAATATTTCAGCATGAAGGATATCATTTCAACAATAAATAAGAATCATTGGAATGAAATTAATATAGATAATTTTGAGTGTAGTATAAATATACAAATGCATAATAAATCAAAGGACATAAGATATTGGAGTGATATTCATAATGGAAGTATAAAATTGGCATGCGAAGTAGAAAGATTATATATGTTAGGTATTGGTTGAAAAAGGATAATGAACTTTGTAATGATTCCATATGAAGTTCGAACGATATAATACAACCTTATAGTTTTCCAAAAATGATGGAAAACGAAGTTAAAGTTAGGGAAATGTTGGCTAAAGAAAAAGGAGTAGCAATACAAAAGTGAACAAAATGAAAATGAAACTATTGTGGGGGAAATCGTCACAATTCTAGAAATAAAAATGCTCTTTCCCTGGTGAGTGGGTTAGGTTCATCAGCAGATATAAAAATAAACTATAACAAATTTTATCTATATGTATCATGCATCATCATAAAATGAAATTTTTAAATAAAGAGAAAGAATGCACCTTTTAAATCAAGTTTGTCTAATGGACTCATCAAGTGCAGATCCTTGAATTTTGGTTCCTTGGTCCTAAGAATTATGGATGCACCTACACACAAACAAAACCTAAACCTTCATCATTTCTATTATTAGTAATCAATCACAATTCATAACTAAAACTAAGTTATACATTACTTCAAATAAACCACATATAAAATGGATCTTTGGGGGAGAGTGAATCAATTTTTATTATGGAGTAAATAATACTTACAATCATTGTGATCATTTCTTGTGGTACTATCCTCCTCCAAAGTTGAATTCCCTCCCTTGACCTTAGCCTCATCACTAAATCTCCAAACAATGGAGTCTCTTCACTCTATCATCTTCAGCCTAATGTCATCCAATATATCCAACCTATGGGTAATCGCCTTGAGGGTCTAATTTATATTTTTTGATTAGGTCTATACTATATGATGATCCCAAGGTGCATGATTCACATGTCCTTTCCATGTGTGATTGATATTTTGTTTAATTTTTTGTGCACTTTTCGATGCTTGTTAACTTCATTTTGATCATTGGCCTCACTTGTAGGCCCCAATGTAGTGGTTGTATGAGATTTGTTTCCCATTTAGGCCCAAATCATTTGACCATTTTCTCCATTTATGAAGGAAACTAGCAACCATGTCCTAGTAAAGTGCAATTTTCAGTATACCCAAATTAATCGTTGATGCAATAAAGGGGCTTGATGTCCACTTCATGCTTTTTTCAATGAGGGTGTTAAATATAATTATAATAGATTCCCCATAATGTGTGAGGCTGTGAGAAAATATAATGGATCAAATACCTTAAGTGAAATAGTCCACAATTTTGGTTGAGAGGCTACGAAGGAGAGCTACAGACTCAAGAGTCAGAAAATACCTGCAAGAAAGAAACCAAAATTTCAAATATACAATATCTTCCCTAAGGCATGCATACCCATTCTCACCAATAAAAAAGCATGGCCACAAAAAAAGACATTGTGGATCCATGTCAAGAAATACATCAGTAATGAAAATTGGCACTATGAGGAGAGCAATACTTGATAGTCCTCAAAGTACTTGAAACATAGTAGTCTATTATTGTGGAACTCGAGTAGTTAACATCAATGATGGATAGTACTATTGTTCCCAAGGTATTAAATCTAAAAAATCAATGATAGTATGAATTTACAATATGAAAATATATGAAATATAGTCAAGCATTATAGAACATCATCTTATCATAGGCCATTGATGTATATAATTTATGGATCCAATAAGACCCATTGATAATGAAAATGGGTGCCAAGGTATCAAGTACAATCTAGTAAGTGTGAATAAATGAATTGTTGTCAAACACTTATAGAATAAAACAATCAAGGGTCCTTTCTATATATCCACTATCATTTGCAATGATACCTACCGCTAATGATTATGAATTCTAAGGTACTATCAAGGTTACTAGACCAACTTCCTAGAAAAATATTTGGCATCAATAAAAAGAGGTATGTTGGAAGAAGTGAATAAAGGAATCCCACACCAACCGACATGAAATAAGGATCAAGGTTTTGATATAAATTTTAAGGATTATAGTTCAGAAGATCCACCACTGTATACTGACACAAGGAAGGCCAACATGATTGGTTGACATAGTTTTATGTTAAAAAATTCCTTGAACATACAACACGGCTCATAACAAAACCAAGCAACATAATACTCAAAAATAAAATACCAATGAAATTCATCAATTCTGGATGTTTTGACGAACACTCCATAGTGACAAGAAGAAGAACCCGTCGAAGGAGTAAAACTCATTATCATGGTATAGGTTCCTAATTCAAATATTATAAACTTGATTTTCCATTATTGATACAAATATATGTTTTCTTCAAGGGAGACAAGGACTGATTATTCCTATTTATCTGAAATGATATAATACAAATAGATTCACTCTTCTCCTTTCTAGTTTTGTGTTTTTATATGTTTTTTTATTTTTATTTTCAATGAAAGATTGAAAAAGGATAAAAAATGCTATAGTACAATGAAGTAAATAATTTTCACAAAGGTGTGCTCCTACATTCCAAGGGATTGAGTCACGCCTATGAAAGAATAATGCTACAAACATGGACTAAGCTAGTTATGTACACTCATAAGTTGGTTTCCTCCATGGATATGGATATCGAAATCAAGGACAAAGTTTGACGGATGGAAAGTGGTACAAAGTAACTACAAATATCGAGGAGGAAAAATGACCAATAGGAACTGAGGCAGTAGGGATGAAGGCACAAGTATACTAAATTTTGGGAAAAATGAAATGTGCAATTTATAATGATATGTCAGGGTCCATAAAATGTCATCTTGAGTCAAATATGGAGAATGTTTGTTTTTTAATTATTCCTATGATTAAAAAAATCATGTTATTGTGTGTTGTCTAGAAAAGAGGCTCAAAATGCATTATTACTCACAAATATTCAAAAAAATTAAAGATGTGTGTGCAATGTTCTTACTCAAATTAGGACAATCACTATTTATGAAAAAGGTGAAAAAGAGGATAAATAGGGTAAGTTGGTCGGTCACGCATTTTACCATTTTCACTTGTATTTTTTACCTTTGGTGGAGAAGAGCACTCACACTTTAAAATCTTAAAATTTGGATTGGTAAAGCATTGGGCCATCAAATTTAGATTCGTCAAAAACAAGTACTTTTTCGACCCCTACACTTGTATGTCCTTATAGTCATTTCATTTTTTTATTTTTTTTAGGGTGGAAAACCCATCCCAAGGTTTAATTGTGTGGTCATTAGTTTTGAAGGATCATGCATGACTAGACAACCCTGGACATTCCTATGTGGCCCACGGGAATGGAAATTCATGCCTATTTTGAGAACAAGTGTGACTAAGCACCCAAGAAGACTATTTTAAGGACAAAAACTTAATATGCTTGCAAAAGTTTCCTCAAAATTCGTTTAACAAATTTTTGAAATGTTGTTTTGAGGAAGACAAGATGATCAAATAGAAATAATGAGAAAATGAAGTTGTTGACATTGTCGCATTAAATGAGTAAGGCATGATTTATGGCTTAAGAGAGTGTATCTTATTGAAATTATTTCACTACTAGAACATGCACAATGAAAACTTGTTGCTCTAACAATTGATGCAGTTATGATATCTAGAAGAATAGGTGTTTCAGGTTAGCGTATGGAAAATCCGCTTAAAAGTGGAAGATATTTTCAACTTCATCACAATTTTGTCTTAACAAGGGGGAAGTGTGTTCCTCAAATCAGGAGGTTGAGGTGGTGCCTCAAGCACAGTTGATGAGTCTATTGCCACTCATTGTTGGTAGGGTGCCAGAAAGAGTAGAAAATGACTCCTTATTAAGGATATTCTAGATCTCCATCTACTGGTGTTCCTATTTATCATTACCTGATAAGAAGGATATACTATTACCTGCTATTATTTAAGATCACATTTAAAATATGCTTTATAGTGTTTAGAGCCACCAATATTTGACTAGTGTATTGATTGGTGATCAATATGAAGGATTCGTTGAAAAAGTGCAGGAATATGGAACAAAATAGTTTATGTATGGATATATGTTGTGCAGTATATTTATTGAATGATTTCCCACTATTCGACCCAAAGTGGTGACCCCATCAAGTAATAGGAGTGCTCCACATATGAATAGATCGGTTGATATGATGGCTCATCTAGGAGGGGTACTATCGATTAACACCTTCATCTAAGAATTCTTGGATTGGTGGGATGACCAAATTGTGGTCATCAAATATTATCCATATGTTGGAATGGATTGTTAGGATTGATTAATTAATCCTCCCTTGACCACCATACTATATTTGTATTTTCCTATCTTAGGAAGTTATTGCCACTTGACTAGTTCCATGGGGGACTCCTTCTAGTGGGTGCTGGAGAAAAAATGGGAGTTGTAACTTCCACAACAGGAGAGAAAAAAATTTCCATAGGTCAAATATTGAAGCCGCAAGTCACAGTTTGTGCAGATAGACTGATATCTATTCATGTAGGTTCCTAAATATCTTGAGTTGGTGCTTATGTAGATAGAATTTGTTGCAAGTTAGTACCAACAGACCGCATATTGTACTTGGGATCCGGTTAACACCTGAAATGAGTGGTTGCTCATGTATGGAGAATGTATCTCCCACTAACATAATTATGCATATATATTTATAAACACACATTCAAGAGAAACTTGAAAAACAAAAAAAAACAAAAAAATCTCAAAAAATAAATGGTGAGAGTTAGGGTTTGAAAAAAAAAACTCAAACATGTAGAAAAATGTCCATATACAGAGAATAACCATAAGGGTTTGGTATATCATATGATAAATCTACAAAATATGGAGGACCCAATGAAAAATTTGAAGAAAATATTGCTTGTAAAAGGAAATTCAAAAAAAATACCAAAGAAGGTAGAAAATACTAACTAGCTTTGATACCGTGTTAGAATATTGAGAACATGCATGAACACAAAATAATACATTTTCTAACATGCAAAGAAAGAATCTACTAGTCTATCCTTATATCTACACAAGCAACAAATAATCATGTAAGAAATAAGAGACAAGACAATAACAGAACAAAACACTAGATATACGTGGTAAAACCCCAGTTGGAGAAACATCAATGGGAAGGTTTGGTATTATTTATTCTCTAGAAATGTCCATCTTACAATACATGGAATCCTAACATATGCATGACATCACACTCCATATACACTTCATGTCATAATGACAGAATAATCTCATGTGTTTGATGTTGGAACCTACTGTTATGTAGGTTCATCACATTCCTAGATCTTCTAGAGACAGACAATCAATAGACTATAGTCGATTAACAAAGAAATCGACTAAAGGATATACTAAGTTGGAAACCAAGCGAACAACTAAGATAATCGAAGACTTGATTCAATGATCAGCGAGGCCATGGTCGGCTAAACTACAACATCCAACTAGACTTTCGGATGTTGTGGATTTGTGGAAATGGTTAGGAACAACAACCCCTATTTGTCGACAAGATCTTCCTCACTTCAAGGGATATTATTATATATGGTGACTATCAAAGGATGACCCTATGGGTTCTGTCAAATATTAAGTATGAATAATTCTTATGATCAAGTATGAATTGTGATGTTATGATCACAATGTATTGTGCTTAAGTGCTATAATGGTGTCTTTAGAGACCACCTTTCTTCATGGAATATTATTCTATTCTATAATTTGTTTTTTATTCTATAGTTTAGGGTAATTATTTCCCCCAACATGGTATCGTATATCTTGGTTTTTACCTAGCCCTGTTGTCTATAAAGCATGCTAAGTTGGATCTAGGTTAATCAACTCTTGAATGATATATTTTTTAATTGATACCTCTTCGTGAACTTGGATCAAATTTGTTTGATCAAAAGGATGGCTTCCAAAATAGAACTTGTTGTTCCCAATGGAAATAATAATGCAATATGAGGAACAAATATGGATACTTTGTTGAAATAAAGGGATTGTGGTAGTAAATGAAGACTGTTATTGTTTATCTGATGGATGTCAATACTAATTTTATCATCAACATAAATAAGGATGAGATTGTTGGGGTCATCATAGCCTACATTTCAAGGTAGATTCTATTCACACAAGTGGGATTGACTATCCTCATGTAATATTGAATAAGATGAAGTCATTATTCAACAAGGTAAATGAAATCCAAGTAATATAAATAGAGAAATAGTTGATCTCTCTAGATCCGCATTCCTTTGACAGGATTGAGGAATATTTAACTCGCATCAAGGAGCTACAATTAAAATTTGGGAAATGTGGTTAGAGTTTTCCCAAAAAGGATGGATAGCTCATTGAACTAGTCCTAATGAATTTGAGGACACCCTACTGTGTGTTCTACTCTTCCTTTCGTACTAGTTGGATGTCTCATAATAAATATGGCAAGGGTTTTACTTTTGATACTTTCTGTAATTTGTTGATTAAGGATCAATAGAAGTTACTTGAAGAAGGGAAAATTAGTAGCAAGCACCAAACTCACTTGTTGAAAAGAAAGGTCAAGCCAAACCTTAAAGAATGTGGTTGATAATATCATCGACTAGAATCTAACAACCAGCCTACTAAATGGAAGAGTAGAGAGTTGTCATCAATGAAGAAGGATCGAAAGAAGAATACCTATCAGTATTTTTTTAAAGTGGGACATGTTGAGAATAATTGTTGGAAGAAGATGAAGGAATTACAAGGAAAGTTCAAGCACATTGAGGATAGTTTATTGACTAGATAATCTACCAATCAACTCTTGAAAATTATACCTTATTTGCTAGCACTTCTCAGGCATTACATGTCTATACCACACAGACAGAATGGATGGAAACTCTATATGTACTCATAATATGGAAAAGGATGATTCTATGTTCTCTTCCTTAAGTGGAGCTCCTCAAAATAATATTTGTGTTGTTGATGATTACACTCTCATAGTTGTTGGAAGAAATGATTTTGAATGTCACCATGGTCGAATATTCAATTTCTATCAAGTTCCTAGCTTGAATACAAATTTGTTTTTGGTTAATCAACTTACGAAGACTAAGAACAATGTTGAGTTTTGGTCAAATTGCTTTACATAAAGGATCTATGTATTGGGGGAGCAACTATTGATTCATGGTATTTGGATCTCAAAGATGGACTCTATAAGTTCTGTGAATCTCCTTAACCGAATGCATTGACTATAGTGACTACACCAACTGAACTAATTGCACTCATCGCTCAGACCAATTACAAAATTTGAATTTGGCATGAATGACTTGGACATTTGAAATTTCAAAGTTTGAAGATGATGGTAACTCATAACATTGTTACTAGTCTCCCAAATATTGTTCCACCTTATGGGTTTTCTAGAGGATGTATGCCTAGAACTCATCATCAAGCACCCCTTAATTCAGGGAAAGCATGGCGTGAGCATAACCGAATGGAACTTGTTCGCATTGATCTATATTGCATTAAAAAACCTTCATTAGAAGGTGTGAAGTATGTTTTGACCTTCATTGATTATTTCTCTATATTTACATGGGTATATTTCTTTAAGAATAAAATTCAAGTCTTTGAAAGATTCAACGAATTTAGAGCATTGTCTGAGAAGCAATGTGATCGACCCATAAAATGTTTGAGATTAGACAATGGTGGTGAATATGTGAGTCAATGGTTTGAAGAATATCTCTTGAAAAATGGTATTTCCTAGCAGAAATATGTGCCTCACACCGTCATCAAAATGGAGTCATAGAGAAGAAGAATTGTACTTTGGTAGATATGGCTCGGTGCTTACAAATGTAATGTCCCTATTTTTCTCGGCGCTAATTTTGGGAATGGGGTGTATGAATTTTTTTTCTTTCAACTTTTCTCAACCATTCATACATGTTAGGTACATATAATAGTTTAACAATATACATTTTTTCTGTTTATTTTCTACACATAAGAAAAATGTAAATGAAATATACTAACCTCTAATTCTATAGATGTAGGCATCATTAATTGGTTCTAGGTCTTCTTAATATCTAGACCCTAAGATGTTTATCAAGCTTCAACTATTGGAGTAGTAAATGATTCCATCTTCTCACCTTGTCTCAATGTTATTTTTTTCCTCTTGCATTACTCTTATCGACTTCAATTATTCATACAATATAGCTTCATTTCTCTATTAACATCTAGAAACCATTCCAACACATAGGAGTATAACAATCACATTTTACTAATCACCTGGGTCCATTAGAATGTCTATTTATTCTCTTCCTTTAATATCCATATCATAAATTCATTTAGACTACTAGAAGTATATAAATCAATCAACTCACATGTTTTAAGCCTCGTAACAAGTAGAGTCATCACATTCCTAACTTGCAAATTTTATCTATTATCTATGCCTAATTAATGTTGTAAAAGAAACATGTTCATCCCACTCCATGACATTAACTTGCAACGAATTAGTCGCATTATTATACATATATTCAAATAATTGTAACTAATAATCAAGTGTATAACAACTTTTATATTCCACCTACTTGAATCTCTATACATAAATATTTGTAACAAGTTGCACTTTACCATAATTAAGGTTTCTCTCTAATAAAAATCTAAAAGTATAAACATAGGATAAGAATCCTCCTATTATCAATGTATACTTAATAAATATTTTATCTATAATTTACAACCAAAACGAAGTTAAGACTTAACACTTAATCTATAAGCATGCAAATCCTCAATTGTATTTAACAAACCATAAGACTTCCATTTAAATAGCACTAATACCTAGGTAAGGAACTCAATTACTCATGGTAATTTGAATAATTAATAGCATTACCTCCTTTAAGAAAACTATTAAAAATAAGGGTTAGCACATGAAACACATATGTATTTGTTGCCAAGCTACTCTTTAGAATAAGTTATATGTACAAAATCTACTCATTTCAACATGGACCAATACGATGTAGATTACTTATCTTTCAGGACCCATTCATAATAATCACCCTCTATTTCGAACAAGCATATAATGATCTTATGAAGCCATCTCGTTATTATAACCTCTTACTTATTTGTATTGATTCTTAACAAAATATATTGAGGAAGGCATGTAAGCACAATGCATCCGATGAGTTTCCAACATGTCTTAGTAAAAATAAAGTTACATTACTTTCACTTTTATCATATTCCATACACGGTCATCTTATTATACCTGCCTCCGGCTGGTATATTGTAATCGTTCGATTTCAAACTGCGTTGACTTTGGGTATTAGTTGGTGCATATTGGTGCATATTTAAAGGATTAAAATCTTATTCCAAAGTTTAACTTTGTAAACTGAAAAATAATAATTTTTAAATTTATTAAAATCGTATTTATTTGGGTTTCTATTGGGTAAGAAGGGATGATGTCATCCTCGAAGTTTGCTATCTGGATTTGGGTCGACACGTAGTAACAATGACATCATATGTTTTCACCTACCTGCCTTCCCGTCTTCTTCTTGTCTCCGGGGGTTCAACGGAATTTCGAAATATGCGTATAGATCTGCAGCCATGATTCAGCAAGCTTCTCAGACTCAGACTCAGAGCGCTACAATGGACGCCGATGATCTGATGAGTTACTTGATGAGTTACTTGAGGAATCAGCTTGGGGATGCAGCCGTCTGGAATATGCCAGATACTATGAATTCCCCCATTGCTCAGCTAATTGGGCCCTAAATTCTGAGAATCTGGGTTCATCAGATTCTAATGCATTAGCGACCCAGATTATAATGGAACAACTGCAAGTTCCAGCTGCCCAGATTATGCAAAATTTGCAAATCCAAACGCAAAATAATGCAGAATTATCTGCACCGCTCCATGGCACTTCGATGACACAACATTCATCGCCCAGTTCTACTCTTTCTTCACTTGATGGATTTCATACCTTGAAAACCGAACAGATCAACAACATTAGCAATAGAATTAATGTGCCTAGCAACCATGACTCTACCAAAATCTCTAATCAGGCTCTTCTGCAAGACCAAGGCTATCAAAATCCAATGAATGCTTCAGCTGCCTTAGTTCAGCAGCAATCAAGAAGCCAGGACAACAATTCCCCAAGTACTGATCAGCTTGTAACAAGTCCAATATTGTGGCCTGATCAGGAGGAATTCTTTGGCATTTCCAAGAACAGTAATTCAGAATCTGTACCTGCACTTGTGTCAACTACTTCCTCTCCAAATATATTCAATGACTCCTAATTGATGTGTTGTTGAGATACAAAATCACTGCCATTGGACCCCTGCACATATTAAAATACCCTGTAAAACAGCTACTGAGATATTACCAGGCCATATCGACGAAAATCTCACGAGCGGCTTTTCAAGGCATCAAAATATGTCCCGATTCGAATTGCAGTGGGTGAATTGTATAAAACATGACAAATTGCACTGCGTGAACTGTTTAAAACATGACAAAGCAAAAAGGAACCCGTCGTTTACACATGCAGATAAAGAACAAGTAAGTTCATGCTATATATAAGGGACAATTGTCCACATTTGCAAAAAAATTGGTTAAAGCAGTAGAATAACCTCCAAAGTGGTCAAGACGCTACAGAATGAGTGAAAGTCGATGTCTTACCTGTAACGCCATGTATATATGCAGTTCGCAATTGCTAGAAGCAGATAAGCGATAGCTAGCCAGCACTCCACAGGTAGCAGCGGGCTGGAACTCGGGATGGAAACCCCATGAATGCAGCCACTTCATTTGGATTTCTTCCCCTCCATGTGTTAAATTGCTCCAAAATTGTCGACTATTTTTGGGTTGAAACATGCTTCACTCCCACTAAATTCCTGGCAGACTTTTGGCTATAAGAAACCATCTTTGAAATGAATGGGTAGGTGCACGCCAGGATTTTGCATCATAGGCAACCGGGAAACATAAAGGAAGGTTGTTTTCCTTGCTGCCACTCTATGACCTCTTAATTTTTATGAAAACCTTAATCTCTTCAAGCCCTCAAAGCTTCTTTCTGGGTTTGGCCTACTGAATTTTGAGTCCTTCATTGTAAAATTTCAATGCATTCTCATGTTGAAAGGCTCCAAAATCTAGCTCAAAAACCTTCCCATGGATGGACATAGCGAGTGCCATTTTCAATATTTCAATGGATTCTTCATGCTGCCTAAGCCTGCACTTGCAGTTAGGAGATGAAGGAATGAGATATCAGAAGGGAAACTTGAACACAACACAACTTTCAAAGTTGATCTCAAATAAACCAACATAGACCATAGCTTACCAAAGACATTTCATGGTGGAAACCTAGCGGCTCGTGCAGAGGACACTCGTTGGCGGTGTATACTCTGTCGTCCATCTTAGTTCTGGGAGCAAATCCAACATATGGCTCTTCTTCCCATTCTAACGCTTCGACAAATGAGCTGAAATCGGAGGCAGATCTGAGAGGAAATCGTCTGAAGAGCAGAGCGCTGTGATCCATGAGCTGTTGTTCTATCCATTCCCTCTTGTTTCGTATCGTCTGCGTTATATCTGCAATCCCTCCTGTGTGATCGTGAGAGTCAATGTATTTATGTGAAGCGAGCAGAACCTTGGGAAATAATTTGTTTTCATCTGATATTCCTGCAATCATCTTCTGCTCTGCTATTCGCCCTTCTGAGAAACCGTGCATGGTTTCTGATGATCCACTCTCAGTCTCCATGTATGAACAAGCTTAGGCTAGGCTTAATTTGTAGAACAATTGAGGCTTTGTAGAATATAGGGATTGTCAAAGATGGTCCTCCCAGATCATAAAGATGTTCATATAGAGAAAAACATTTGTGATGCCGATTCAATGACACCAGAGCATTCACTGGATAGACGTATCCGTGTCAATGGAAAGGGATATCCAGACGTCACTTCCATAACAAGGCTATATGGCAGCGCATATCTGCTAAAGTTAGATAGATAGGTCGAAGCATTGAAGTTAGATTCATGGGTTTAAGCCTTGGTTTGTTTGGTAAATTGTGCATTGGAAATTTATGTTCGATGCAATTATTTTCCTACCAAATTAGGAAGACGACAACTACTTGTTCTAACAATTATTTTTATCAATTATTTCCCTACCAAATTAGGAAGACGACAACTACTTGTTCTAACAAAGTAGCGTCACAAATCCGCTCATGAAAGGAATCCATTGCAAAGAGTTGGAGCACATAATTACCCTTTAATGGTAAGTTCGTAAATGCTTAGCACTCCGTCAAACAGGTTTTGAATTTTGAATCTTATATATTTTTTAATTGAAATTCAGAATGCAATTACTATTCATCACTATTCATTCAATTAACTTACTATTGTTATTTAAATTTAAATTATTAATATTACTTTCTTAAATTTGTTAATATGATGTATATCATTTTATAATCTTTCTTCATATCATTTTATAATCTTTCTTCTCATCGTAATATACCATACCATATCTTTATATTAGAATTTCATTTTTTACCTGATTGCTAAGTGAATCTTAGATTGAATAATTTACAAAGAGTTAACATTTACAATTAAAAAAAATGTTTTAATTGTGATTGAAGAAATTTATGAATGTAATATCTCTGAAATTGTAAAAAAAAAAAGTTAATTAATGATCTAATTGTAATTATAAAGGATAAAAGAGCCCTTACAATGTTTAAGTTTGCGTTCATATAAAAGACACAATTACGATAAACAACAAGATGTGACTTACGTCTTATTGCAAACAAAGAATAACTGAAATTATATGATCTTTAAAAGAAGTTTTTAGTCTTTTATCCATTAACATAAATGTCTCTTTATGATGATTTTATGCTGCAACTTATTTCTATGATGACACTACCTTACTTGTCAGTAAGTTTATGCAAGAATGTCACTATTATTTTATGTGGGTTAAAGTGGTTGTGCTTGTCATTTATATTCTTCTTTGGATGTCGTTTGACCGTACTTAGATGCTAGGGAAACAAAAATGGGTTACATGTTTTACTTGTAACCCATAATTATGATTAATAAAAAATAAACATATTTAATTAAGAAAATGCTCAAGCTTAACAATATGATAAAAATGGCTTTATATTTATTAGTCTCCCAACATGTTGACTGCTCTATGATCAATGCATCATAATTACCATGTATTTGTTGTTTTCTTTAATGTATTGAGATTAATAAATATATTTATAAATGAAGAAATTTATCATGATTAAATATGGATTTTAATTTTTAAATATAAGTTTGAATTAAAAAAAAAATATTAATAGAATTTAGAATCGAGAGACTTAAAAAATAATAACGTTAAGAAAATAAATAAAGATATAATCTCTTAAGAAGAACAAGATAATTAAATAAAAGTTTACTCATATTTTTTCTAATTTAAACAAGTGAAATAGCAGCAAGGCTGCTTGTACCTGCCTCTTTTGTTCATCTTCTTCAAACTTAAAACAAAAAAACATAATCATTTAGTATTATTAATTTTCTTATGAAAAAACTGTCCTCAAATCAAACTTTCTC
>LPNX010021868.1:0-33388 GCA_001517045.1 Pseudotsuga menziesii
GTGACAGAATCTACTGAAGGCATCTTACAGTCTTTTTATCACAGACCTTTCTTTGATGTTATTTGAGTTAGCATCACATTTTGATCCTTTGGTTTTGACGGTTCCTATATTATCACTGTATTGTGCCGCGGGTTCTTATCTCCTTGATCACTGTATATGGCTGGAATATTATATGTTATCAGTTATAGTTTTGATTGTATATAGATGCCAGATGATATGATCACGTTGGCAGATCTAAGTTTCTTTGATATTTATGCTCGCTGTGTATACTGAATTAAAGTTGACTGGCTCCAGTGGTTCTTTGGTTTCGGTTTATTAAGTCAGAACAGGTTTGGACAGTTCATGACACTTTCAGTTGGTTCAGATGGGTTTTGCTGATTTTGCTGTTCATCACCGTTTTGAACATTTGGGAGCTGCCAGTTTTCTGTTTTATATCCTTGATCCCTGTTTATTGCTGAGTTTACATATGCTCTGATAGTATATAGACAGATGTTCTCGATGGCAGTTAATGGATCTCATCTTTGGGATATTTACGCTCGCTGTTTCTGGAATGTATATGGATTTTACAGTGTTTTTTGATGTATATATCGGATTTAGTTTTTTTTTTTGAGTTCTGGTTTTTTGGACAGAACACAACACTACAGTGATTTTGATGGTTGTATGCTGTCAGTATTTTGGAGGAATGATATCTCTGTATATCATTATATTTTCAAAAAGCTTAAGTGCTTGCTATTGTGTTTTTTCTCTTACAGAAGACTGGATAGTCTATATTTTGGATCCATTTTTTTGGATTTTGGAATTCACCTGGATGTGAATATACTGAATGTAATTTTGATCTCGAAAGATGAATAAAAATTACGCTTTTTTTTCTTGGAAAAAAATAAATAAATAATCTTGACCATTAGATTGAAGAGGAAGTTGCCATGAACAAAAAGAGACTAGGGCAAGCCAAACTCATCTCATTATTCACTTTTCAAAGAGGAGATTTGAAGAGAAGAAGAAGAAGAAGAAAAACAGAGAGGGTTTTGGAGAGATTTCATAACCAGCAGGAGAGAGAAAGAATTTGGGCATAAAAATCAAGGAGGATATTGGGCACAAATTTCGAGGAGACATTTTCCGTACAGCAGCACATAGACCGTGAAGTTTTTAGTACAGCAAAGTTACTCCATAGATTTCGAGAATCCATACAGCTCTACGGACTGGCAAGAAAATCAAGGTACGACACAATTCTAAAATCCATATAGCAGTACGGACGGGCACAGTTTTCGAGGCATCGTACAACAGTTTTAGACATGCATGTTTTTCGAGGCAAGGAAAAATTCTGGCACAAATTTCGAGGCTGAAGTTTGACACAAATTTCGAGGTGGAGAACAACAATGAAGGTTCAGATTTCAAGAAGAAAATTTGATAATTATTGTTGTTTGAATTTCTGTATTTTACCTGAAGAAATAATAAATCTCTCTCAAAAACAAGTTTTCCCTTAGGGGTTTTATCCTGGATCGTTGGTCAAAAATATCAGTGTTATTTTCATGTTTGTTTGGATGTTTTAAATTTCCGAGTTTGAAATTTTTAAATGAAACAGGAATTTTCTGAATTGTTAAATTTTGAAAAAGAATTCCATGTGTTTCAGTTTAGTCAAGCTTTATTGAAAATTTGTGCATACAAGGGTTTTAGCATTAAACGATGCAGAGAAGCTATCAAGCTTGAAACTGGGATTGGGATTCTCAAAAACTTTCATCGTATCAGAGCACAATTAAAATTTCAGAATTTAAGCATTCAGAAGAACGGGAGTTTGTGGAAAAAATTATTGAACGGCTTGCTTGAGAGTTACAGGTTGTAGCCATGGTGTTTGGGCTTAGAGTTGAAGACAGACTGGATGGGGCTACAAATTTTAGCCCATGGATGGCTAGAATCACGTTGATACTTGAAGAAAATGAGTTATGGGACATTATTCACAATACAACTGCAAATCCTGTAGCAGTACCTACCGATGCAGTTGATAAGGCTGCTTTCATGAAGAGAGATGTGAAGGCAAGGAGGATTATACTTGATGCCGTGAAGGATCATATAATCCCTCACGTATCAGCAAAAACACATGCTTTTCAGATGTGGACTTCTTTAACAAATCTTTACCAGAGTTCAAATGAAAACAGGAAGATGGTGTTAACAGAGAAGTTGAAGAATGTGCACATGAGCAAAGGGAAGGCATGGCTTCCTATCTTAGAAAGATTACATAGGTAGGAGATGAATTTGCAGCTGTAGGAGAGGTTATAGACAACGCAAAGATGGTGCGTACAACCTTAAATGGCGTGGCTCAACAGTCGAGTGTGTTTATGCAGACTATCATTGGTAGAGAGAACATGCCCACATGGGATCGGCTGTGGGATGATCTCATACAGGAGGAGACACGTAGGGGATACTTACAGGGAAGTTTGTCACATCACAGGGATGATGAGGAAAATGTGGCGTTGGCAACGAAAGGTAAGAAGAAGAAGAAGTTCAAGAAGGGTTCCAAGGATGGAGCCAAACAGCATGATGGAGAGAAGAAAGACATGAGCGAGGTGAAATGCTTTGCTTGCCAAAAGTTTGGACACTATGTTGGACAGTGTCCAAACAAGAAGAAGAAGAAACAGCAGACAGCAGCTTCAGCAGAGATTGATGAGTTTGTTGCTAGATTTGAGAGAGACTTTCTCTCTTTGTTGGTGTTAGTGTAGAGAGGGCATCATCTATCACCAGCAAAGACATTCAAGGTCACATGGGGAATTCCATGATTGTTGGGCATTCTTTGAGTGCTACCACTTCTTCCTCCACTTGGTACATTTATAGTGGAGCTTCGAGTCACATGACAGGTGATCGAGACATGTTCATCAAGATGTCAAAGACAGAGTTGGAGTTAGAGGTTGTGTTGGGAGATGATACAGTGGTGAGAGCATTTGGGCGTGAGACTGTCCGTTTTGACAGGGAGTCCATGCAGCCTATGTTTCTGAGGGACGTATTGTATGTCCTTGGGCTAAAGAAGAACCTTGTTTCAATTTCCATGATTGAGGACAGAGGCTTTGGAGTATATGTCCTTGATGGGAAAGTTCACATCTTTCCCAAAGCAGAAGGTCCATCTGATTCATGTGCAATTGGAGTCAAATGCGGAAAACTATACAAGCTTCTTTTCCAGCCACATCATGCACTGTCACACACTCAAAGCAGCAGTGAGTTGTGTGAGTTATGGCACAGGAGGATGGCCCACCTTCATCATCCAGCTTTGAGGATCCTGAGAGACATGACTACAGGTATGTCAAAGTTCAGCACAAGGCCGAGTGGTGGTTGCAGAAGGTGTGCTTTGGGGAAGTACACCAAGACTTCTCTTCCGAGCAATGATACCAGATCAGAGGGAGTGCTTCGGTTGATACATTCAGATTCGTGTGGTCCCATGTCATCTGCCTCTTTGACAAGTTATGAATATTATGTCACATTCATTGTTGACTTTTCCAAGAAGACCCGGAGATATTTCCTTAGAAGCAAGAGATCATAAAAAGTCTCGCTTTGGTTCCAAGAGTTCAAAGCTTTTGTGGAGAACCAAACAGGGAAGGAGATCAAGGTACTTTGGTCAGACAATGGGGGTGAGTATACTTCTTGAGCATTCGATGAGTTCTATAGACAGGAGGGGATCAAGAAGCAGTTGACAGTTCCTTACAGAATGGAGTGGCTGAAAGGAAGAACAGAATGGAGTGGCTGAAAGGAAGAACCGTTCGATAGTGGGTGCAGTTAGAGCCATGCTACATGATTAGAGTCTTCCTTTCTTTCTATGGGTTGAGGAATGTAGTACTGTTGTTTATGTACTGAACAGGAGTTCGCACCGTGCCTTGGGGTGAAAAACTTCTGAGTAGATGTTCACCAGGAAAGTGCCTGAGATAGGTCACTTTCGTATCTTTGGATGCCTTACATACTCACATGTCCCTTCTGAGAAGAGGACAAAGTTGGAGGCTACAGGAGAGAGGGGTATCTTTGTTGGATATGACGAGACTTCGAAGCCTTTTCGCATATACCTTCCTACACAGGAAAGTTGTGGTGAGGGAGGAGTGGAGATTTGAGGAGCGAGCCTTCAAGAGGTCTCTAGATTCTGAGATAAAGGAGCTGCAGAGTACTTCACAGGTGATAGTTCAGAGTTCAACGAGTCAGGGCACAGGGTCATATTAGAATTTGAATGCCATTTAGATCTTCAAGCAGATAGTTCTAATAATGTTTGCAACAAACGAATGGAGAATGAAGATACAAACTAAACAAAACAAACCACACAGGAAACTGACAAGTATTGCTCAAGAATTTACAGTATCATTCACAATAATAATATCCGATGTTACAATAGTTTACATAGGTAGAATTCGAATGCATGGGATATGAATTCGAATCCTCCAAGTGGATATGACTGTATCTAACTTAATCTCTAACTCAAGGTCTCCCAATCAATATCGGAGTCCAAATAGACAACTCCCTAATGACCAATAACTCCAACAACCAGTGACAACTAGTCAACTCAGTGCAATTGAGTGTGGTAGGTAGGAAAAACGCTCCTCCCCATGCATTGGTAGCGCTAGCTTCACTGACTGTGAACTAACTGAATGCAACTAGGGGCTAACTAAGACCAGCTAGTACTAACACCAACTGACTGAAGTAGGTTGGTGTCGAAAATCCCAGTGGCTCCTAAAATGTAGGGATTGGTCTAGAAGGCGCCCACACTGATGCATGCACATGCAGTAAGTGGCAGTTAACCTCTAGCAGTGTTCCCCACACTCCAGTGACTGGTACATGTTGCCCCATTAGGCCAAGTGGACCCAATTGTACTAGTGGACCTGATTAATTAATTTAAGGTTCCTAAGTTAGGCAATAATTAATCTAATAGACATTTGACCAAGGGAGGATTAATAATCCTAACACCCCCCCTGAATCCTAACTTCAACAACTGTGGGCCCTGGTAACAACACCATAGGTCACCCAAATACAATCTAGAAGATAATAAAAAATCTTGCTTAATACAACTAAGGAAACAGGGGACAACCTCATGGGAAAAACCCCCACTCAAAAATAAGCAGGAAAATAGCAATCTACAAGCTATCTTTAGAAGAAAGAAGCTTCCTCCTTAGAAAAATAACTTGAGTAACACTGCTGCAAAAAATTGCAGTTCTATGCAGCAGTATGGTCCATCAGTGGACCTCTCAATGTACTTCTGAACTGATGACTCTATTTGTTTCTGCTAGATGGTGAAGGTAGGGAATGATCAAATCTCTGCTTCTGTGGGCCATGTAGTTGATCATTCGCCATCATCAAGTAGCACCGACCTGGAACTTTGCTGCACCATTCTGTAGAGAGCGAATCTGTGAGAGATAGTGCAGCATGCTCATTCTGATACTGGGACCTTGTTCTTCTTCTATCTTCTGGAACTCCAGCACCACTTCCAGCTACATCAAGAAGCTTTTGAGCCCATCTGGGTTTAGGCTTCTGATTAGGAATGGGTACTGGATCTAGATCTAGAATCTCTTGAGATTCAGTCTCAATAACAAAATCATGCTGTATGTGATCTTCTTCATCTGAATCTGAAACCTATAGCACATCATCATAATCAAAAATAGGTGGACAAATAGTTATACCTTCCAGTGCTGTTGGAGGAGTATCATGCAGCTGATCTTCTTTGAACTGGACACTTCTTTCAATGAAACATCTTCTGGTAGAAACCTCCATCAGTTTGTAAGCTTTTGCATCTTCTGCATATCCCGGCAGAATACATTCCCTACTTTAGGCTTGGAAGGCCTTCCTCTTGTCAAGTGGTATTCTAGCCCAAGCTTTGGAACCAAAAACTCTCAAATGTGAGACATTGGGCTTATACCCATGCAGCGCTTCGAATGGTGTGACCCCAACCACTGACTTGTGGGGCACCCTATTCTACAAATATGAAGCACAGTATACTGCTTCAGCCCAAAGAGAAGGAGGTAGATGCTTGGCATGGAGAACGCATGTTGCCATCTCTTTCAGTGATATGTTCTTCCTCTCAGACACACCATTTTGTTGTGGTGTGTATGGAACTGAGTGTTCCATTCAAATCCCCTCTGATTACAGAAATTCTGGAAATCTCTTTTGACATATTCTCCTCCTCCATCAGATCTTATTGACTTGATCTTCTTATTGAAATTGTTCTCAACCATAGCTTTAAAACTTTTAAAAGTCTCAAAAACTTCTGATTTTTGTTTCATGAAATAGATCCACCAGTACCTAGAACAATCATCAATAAAAGTTAGGAAATACCTGCAACCATTAACGGAGTTTGTGGGCATAGGTCCAGCTACATCACTTTGTATCAAATCAAGTGTAGAGACAGCTCTATGTGCCTTCCCAACATCATACTTATTTTTTGGATGCTTACCTACCAAGCACCCAACACATACTCCATCGAAAGTTTGGATGGAGGGAAAACCTTCAACCATGTTATCACTGTGGAGCTGCTTCAGATATTTGAAATTGAAATGGCCAAATCTCTCATGCCAAATTTTGTTGGTGTTGTTAGCATGAGACAATAAAGCTGTAGGAGGAGAAACAGGTAAGAAATGTGAAAACTCATAAGCTTTGGTAGAGTGATTTGCAATACCTTTCGCTACAAGCTTTCCAATGGCTTTTTCTGTGATCTCATCTGAGTCTAAATCGAATGTGACCCTCTTCGGAGAGCCTGTATGAGTCATCTGGTAAACAGATAACAAGTTAGCAGCAAGGGAGGGCACATATAAGACATTCTTGAACTCGCCATGCTTTGCTCTCACTGAGCCCCTTCCTTCTGTTTGAATCTGGGAAGCATCTCCCACGTGAATGTTAGGCCCCTTTGATAGTGAAAGAGTATAGAAGGATTCTTTGGAGGCAAACATGTGGTTGGAGGCTCCAGAATCTATAATGTATGTCGAGGATGTAGAGAGAGTTGCTTTCAAAGCATGACACCTTTCGGTATCTCCTATCGGTGCTTCTTCATCAGGCTTCTTTGCTCTTGGAGGAGCAATGTTGTGCTTCTAGAGAAGAGCGGACATCTCATCAAGTTGCTTCCTCATACACTGATCTTCAAGATGGTATCCCTTTTCACAGTAAGGACATAACTTTTCAATTTTCTTCTTTTTAGAGCCAGAAGCCCCTTCGGAAGCTTGTTGATTTTGTTTAGGCTTCGAATCAGCTGCCTTTGGCTCCTTCTTCTTTGATTTCCCCTTTGCTTGCGCTTTGGAAGAGTCAATAACCAAGAGAGCTTGATCTTTGGAGGTCTAGATGACTCCCATTCGAATCAATTTGTCTTGTTCCTTGATTAAGGACTCGGAAAAAGAATCTAATGAAGGAAGTTTCCAATCAGGAAAGCTTTCCCGCTTGGAATGAAACATAGAGACATATACAGAGTACTCAGGGCCTAGTTTGTCGAGTATGCAAAGGACATTCTGCTCATCCTTCCACTCTATTCCGCACTGTCTGCAGTGGAGCACTAGAGACTTGAATTTAGAAAAGAATTGCTCTATAGTCTCGAAACTGCTAGAATGTAAAAATACCAACTCATTCTCCAGAATGTGTCCCCAAAGCTCATCTTGTTTGTTAAACAAGCTATCAAGCTTCTCCCGGGCTTCTCTGGGAGTCTTCAATCCTTCTAGATGGACGAGGAGATCTCTGGAAACATAAGTACATAAGTACCCGAATGCTTCATCACAACGGTTTAGAAACTTGTTCCACTCTACCAGCTAATGAGGCTCAGCCTCCCATCCATGTATGATCCTGTGGTATCCATGCTTGCGCAAGGCCAGCTGCATATCAATCTTCCAATCAAGGCAATTGGAAGTTGTGAGTAGCCATGGTTCAGGAGTTTGAGAACTCATAAGTGCTCCGGCTGGAAGACTACAAATACTTCTCACAAGTTACGTAGCACCTATCAATTTCACTGCAATAACACACTAAAACATATGAACTGTTAGAATCATGCTTTTCCTCCTGGCATGAACATTTTTCAGGGTCCGTCACGCCCTCTTTGCTGCTCTGAATAAATCTAGAGCTAGCAAATCATCATAGGGGACTTCTATGGAAACCCAGCTACTTCTGATGTTCGATGGGGAGAAACAAGCATGAAACCTACCTGAGAAGGCTTTAATACCATATTAAAATTTGAATGCCATTTAGATCTTCAAGCAGATAGTTCTAATAATGTTTGCAACAAAAGAATGGAGAATGAAGATACAAACTAAACAAAACAAACCACACAAGAAAGGGACAAGTATTGCTCAGGAATTTACAGTATCATTCACAATAATAATATGCGGTGTCACAATAGTTTACATAGGTAGAATTCGAATGCATGGGATATGAATGAGAATCCTCCAAGTGGATATGACTATATCTAACTAAATCTCTAACTCAAGGTCTCCCAATCAATATCGGAGTCCAAATAGACAACTCCCTGATGACCAATAACTCCAACAACTAGTGACAACTAGTTAACTCAATGCAACTGAGTGTGGTAGGTAGGAAAAGCGCTCCTCCCCATGCAACCATGCATTATCCATGCATTGGTAGCGCTAACTTAACTGACTGTGAACTAACTGAATGTAACTGGGGGCAAACTAAGACTAACTAGTACTAACACCAACTGACTGAAGTTGGTTGGTGTCGGGACTCCCTGTGGCTCCTAAAATGTAGGTATTGGTCTAGGAGGCGCCCAAACTGATGCATGCACATGCAGTAAGTGGCAATTAACCACTAGCATTGTTCCCCACATTCCAGTGACTGGTACATGTGGCCCCATTAGACCAAGTGGACCCAATTCTACTAGTGGACCTAATTAATTAATTTAACACTTCTAAGTTACGCAATAATTAATCTAATACACATTTGACCAAGGGAGGATTAATAATCCTAACACGTCATCGGTTCCAGGAATGACTAGGTCACAAGTTAAAGGGTCATCAGTTTCAGGGTCTCAGTCTTCAGGGACTTCTGGTACAAGGACAGGTTCACAGGTTACACCTTCATGTGATTCGGATACACTTGGTACAGGAACAGGTTCACCAGGGACAGGATCTCAAATTACTGGTACTTATTCAGGTAGACAGTTGTCTGATGAGGATGAGGAGGAGGGTCTGAGACAGGATGCTTCTTCCAGGAAGAGAAAGCCAAGTTGGCTCAAGGAGCTTGTGAAGGAAGCAGAGGAATCTGTCGGACCACCCAAGAGGGAGGTTAGAGAGGGCAAGGCACCTGAGAGATTTTCCAACTATATGGCACAAGCGACTAGCTTGCGTGATAATGTACCTACCACTTATGAGGAGGCTTTAGTACACCAGGTTTGGAGAGATGCCATGATAAAAGAGTACAAATCCATCATGAAGAATGGGGTGTGGGAAGTGGTTCCGAGACCAGAGGGGAAGTCAGTTGTGACTTCCAACTGGCTCTACAAGGTCAAGCATGTTGCGGATGGCAGCATCAAGAAGTACAAAGCTCGTTTTGTTGCGCATGGGTTCTCACAGATAGATGGAGTTGACTATGATGAGACATTTGCACAGTGGCTAGATTTTCTTCGATCAGAGCAGTGATCTCCGTCGTGGCAGGGATGGTTTGGAAGATCCATCAGATGGATGTGAAGACTGCTTTTCTCAACGGTCTTCTACAAGAGGAGGTGTATTTGGAGCAACCACAAGGCTTTGAGGTTTATGAGAGAGATTCCCATGTGTGCACGCTGAAAAGGCCTTCTATGGTCCGAAGCAAGGCCCCCGGGCTTGGTATTCCATGATTGATTCCTACTTGCTTTCGATTGGATTTCAGAAGAGTGAGGCAGATCCCAACCTATACTACATTGTGGTTGGTGGTGTTCTACTCATTCTTTTGCTATATGTTGATGAGTTGCTCATTACTGGAGGAGAGCACCTGATTAATGCTTGCAAGAAGGATCTTGCTTCAAAGTTCGAGATGATTGACCTTGGGCTGATGTACTATTATTTGGGGATGGAGATTTGGCAAGATGATGGACATGTTTTCCTGGGGCAAGGAAAATACGCTGCAGATGTTCTAAAGAGATTTCAGATGGACGATTGCAGGCCTATGTCTACACCCATGATCACCAACTGGACGAAGCTTCATGCTTCTGAGGGTGAGTTGGTTGATCCTACTTTATATCGTCAGCTTATTGGTTCGTTGATGTATCTAGTTAACACTAGACCAAATCTGAGTTTTGCGGTAAACACTCTCAGTGAGTTCATGGTGGAGCCCAAGAGAGTGCATTGAATTGCCGCAAAACACATCTTGAGATATCTTGCTAGTGCAGTTGATTATGGCTTGGGCTACAGGAGATTTGATGGAGTGGGATTGGCTGACTTTACAGATTTGGATTGGGCAAGTAGTGTTTCGAACCGGAAGAGCACTTCTGGTTGTTGCTTCAGCTTGGGCTTGGGAATTGTGTCATGGTTCAGCCGGAAGAAAACCTTTGTAGCATTGAGTTATGTTGAGGGTGAGTATATGGCAGCCAGTCAGGCTAGTTGTGAGGCTTTGTGGCTTCGCAAGCTGATGGTAGACTTGTTTGGTCAAGTGCCGAGTCCTAAGATTATACATTGTGATAATCAGAGTTGCATCAAGCTCTCTGAGAATCCAGTATTTCGTGACAGGTCAAAGCATATAGAGATCATATATCACTTTATCAGAGATTATGTTCAGAGAGGGGTTGTACAGTTATAGTATGTTTCTACATATGAGCAGGTAGCTGACATTCTCACCAAGGCTTTGGGTAGAGGGAAGCATGTCTTTTTCAGCGATATGTTGGAAGTGGTGAAAAACACCTTCCTCCGTAAGAGGGAGTGTTGAAAAGATACCTAGGAAGTGTTTGTCCACCTAGCATTGCATTAGGGTGGACAATGACACTTTAAATGGTGACCCCTAGTCAATTGTAATTAATGAAGTGAGATGTACTTTATGTTTTTAAAGTGACTTTATTAAAAAAAAGTAAAAGTCATGGTTTATCGTAAGTTCATATTTAATAAAAGTTAAGTGAGTGATTAATTAAAAGGGGTTGCTCTCACCTTATTAAATGGCATGATGTGCACTAAATGTCATTTATTAATTATTTAATAGAGTATTTAATGAGAACCCTTCATCTATTCTAATCTTGACCATTAGATTAAAGAGGAAGTTGCCATGAACAAAAAGGGACTAGGGCAAGGCAAACTCATCTCATTATTCACTTTTCAAAGAGGAGATTTGAAGAGAAAAAGAAGAAGAAAAATAGAGAGGATTTTGGAGAGATTTTATAACCAACAGGAGAGAAGAAGAATTTGCGCACAAAAATCGAGAATTTTGGGCACAAATTTTGAGGAGACATTTTTCGTACAACAGCACAGAAACCGATAATTTTTTCCGCACAGCAAAGTTACTACTCAATTTTCGAGAATCCGTAAACAATACAGACAGGCACAGAAATCGAGGTACAACACATAATTCTAGAATCCGTATAGCAGTACGGACTAGCACAGCTTTCGAGGCACTGTACAGTCGTTTCAGACGGGCACGTTTTTCGAGGCAAGGCAGAATTCTGGCACGAATTTTGAGGCTGAAGTTTGGCACGAATTTTGAGGTGGAGAACAAGAGTGAAGGTTCAGATTTCGAGAAGAAAATTTGATAAGTATTGTTGTTTGAATTTCTGTATTTTACATGAAGAAATAATAAATCTCTCTCAGAAACAGGTTTTCCCTTGGGGGTTTTATCCTGGACCATTGGTCAAAAATATCAGTGTTATTTTCATGTGTGTTTGGCTGTTTTAAATTTCTAAGTCTGAAATTTTTAACTAAAAGAGATTTTTTGAATTGTTAAATTTCGAAAAAGAATTCCATGTGTTTTAGTTTAGTCAATTTTTATTGAAAAATTGTGCATACAAGGGTTTGGGCATTAAACTATGCAGAGAAGCTATCAAACTTGAAATCGGGATTAGGATTCTCAAAAACTTTCATTAACTCCTGCATTCCAAACCCTCTCCAAGATGATGCCAAACCAAAAGATGAAGTTTAAGTGAAGAACCTATATGGATACTCCATTAGAGGAAATTTCAACTCAAAATGGGCCTTTTAACTTTAACTAAAATTCCATGTCATCATGTGCTAGCCAATGAAATTGCTTTAAATTTGAAATATTGTATAGGTCTTAAACACTTTTTTAATATAAATTTGGGGATAGGTATCATAAAAAAAACTACTTTTTTTGTTTGTATTTTCGACATATCTCCCCGTGTTTTTACTCAAATTTCGATCGGGAGAGCTCGTTGGATGCGGAATTTAATTCCGCATCCAACGAGTACCCACTTGGCATACTTTTGACGGACCCCGCTACCTGAAAAACAAGAAATACCTGAAAAAACGTGAGTACTCAAGTATTTCTTGTTTTTCAGGTAGCGGGGTCCGTCAAAAGTATGCCGAGTGGGTACTCGTTGGATGCGGAACCAACGAGCTCTCCCGAATGTCATCATCACGTTTTTTCAAGTATTTCTTGTTTTTCAGGTAGCGGGGTCCGTCAAAAGTATGCCGAGTGGGTACTCATTGGATGCGGAATTTAATTCCGCATCCCGCGAGCTCTCCCAATCAAAATTTGAGTAAAAACACGGGGAAATATGTCGAAAATACAAACAAAAAAGTAGTTTTTTTCTTTTCTTCCTCCAAAATTAATAAATATTATTTTATTATTTTAACTATTATTTTATTATTTTTTTTAGGAGGCCCATTTTGAGTTGAAATTTTCTCTAATGTGGATACTCCTCCTTGCCTAGCTAGGGTGGATATCTCACCTCTGAAACTAAACCACAATGGATGGATGGAATTTGCCAACCCCAAACGAAAACTTTCATTCGACAGACACGTCTCCAAGAGATCAAATCAAATCAACCTATTCACAAGTGAGGTGCTCTTCTCCATTTATCTTCTTTTAGAGCTCCATAACATGGGCAATACCATGGAACGTCCAATACCACCTAACAACTATTAGTCACTTTTTAAAATAAGACATCTTTTCCAAGCTAAGTGACAATAGTAATGACCCCCTTGCCTTCACTGGCTCTAGCCTATATGGGATTAGATAGGCTACAAATCGTCCTGTCATCCTGGTCAGTGCAACGGGACATCACATATTTTATGACAACATTCTATACTATCAACCTGATGTCCATCAGCAACCTTAACAATAAAGTCCTTGGTGGAGTACACAAGAAGATTTAACTATTTAGCGACATTGATGTCTATACAGTTATGAGTACTGCCAGAATTTATGAGGATTGTTGATTTCCTATTTTTTTGCAATTCCCTTGAGCTTCAGTGTTTGAGGTTGTGGTTTTTTTTGTCTTAGTTGTTGGTGGAATTGTCATTTCATCCTCTTTTCCATTGAGAATTATTTCAAACCAATCATTTGTAACAATAACAATTGTGAAAGGTAACAGAAATTTGGTACCTTACGTCAACAACAGGCCTTACCCTTTACTAAGATTGTTGATTGCAGACACAGTTTCCATTGAAAACTTTACTTGCCACCAAATTTCATGTTCCAAGGTTTAGAGTTTCTCTCTGCTTTGTTACCGAAATGATGGTGGTTGGATATCTGTTGTAAATCACAACCTGGCCTAGATAAATTTAAATTTGCCTCCATGCCATGCCAATTGTTTAACCATCAAATCAAATCAACCTATTCACAAATGAGGTGCTCTTCTCCATTTATCTTCTTTTAGAGCTCCATAACATGGGCAATATCATGGAACGTCCAATACCACCTAACAACTATTAGTCACTTTTTAAAATAAGACATCTTCTCCAAGCTAAGTGACAATAGTAATGACCCCCTTGCCTTCACTGGCTCTAGCCTATATGGGATTAGATAGGCTACAAATCATCCTGTCATCCTGGTCAGTGCAAGAGGACATCACATATTTTATGACAACATTCTATACTATCAACCTGATGTCCATCAGCAACCTTAACAATAAAGTCCTTGGTAGAGTACACAAGAAGATTTAACTATTTAGCGACATTGATGTCTATACAGTTATGAGTACTGCCAGAATTTATGAGGATTGTTGATTTCCTATTTTTTTGCAATTCCCTTGAGCTTCAGTGTTTGAGGTTGTGGTTTTTTTTTTTTTGTCTTAGTTGTTGGTGGAATTGTCATTTCATCCTCTTTTCCATTGAGAATTATTTCAAAGCAATCATTTGTAACAATAACAATTGTGAAAGGTAACAGAAATTTGGTACCTTACGTCAACAACAGGCCTTACCTTTACTAAGATTGTTGATTGCAGACACAGTTTCAATTGAAAACTTTACTTGCCACCAAATTTCGTGTTCCTAGGTTTAGAGTTTCTCTCTGCTTTGTTACCGAAATGATGGTGGTTGAATATCTGTCGTAAATCACAACCTGGCCTAGGTAAATTTAAATTTGCCTCCATGCCATGCCAATTGTTTAACCATCAATACACACGAGAATGGGATCATGATCCATATGCGTAGATGATGATCATGGAAGACTGGAGCAGCAGTCACTCTCAGATTGACAGAATTCGACGCAGACTCAAACTGACAGCAATATTAAATGATGCAGAGGGAGCAGCTTTCGTGAAAATGTTGACGAAAAATTATGTGGTGGAAAAAAGGATGATTAACATATATACAAATTTACAAAGGTGCAACAGAGGACAAATGAGCCTTAAAGGCATGTTTGTCTGGTGCATAAGGCTCGTTGTATGACCACTGTTTCAATAATTGTGTACATAAATTGTAGGTGATAAATAGTGTACGGGATACAGATTCCGGCGTAATAAGGTGCATACAGATTTTGATTTACAGCTAAGTGTACAAACATCATAATAATTGCACTAACATACGGCACTAAATTTAACTTCCTTAATTAACTCATACATAATGTTGTTGAAATTGTATGAACAACGACCTTTACTTTGCTTGGTGATTGTAGGGTAACCGATGTACGACAGACAAAACAACATGCTGTCATGTCTTCAATTAAATAATTTCCAAATAAAACTATTTGCAAATAATGTTTCACCAACCTACCTAGTTCCCTAGGTTGAGATGGAGACATAAATTTTGTAATAAGGGGCTTTGGGACCCAAAAGGAATTTAGTTTACCATATTCACACTTAAATGAGTCACATAAATGATAAATTCTAAGAAAATACGGTGGCATGGATTCATGAAGACACTTGAAAGCTTGTGGAGCCTTTGGGTGACTAGATTCCCCGTACACTTGGCATGATATTCATCCAAATTCGAACACACGGGTAATGTAACATTATTGGATGGTGATGTGGTGTCAAATATCATATAATGAGCCAAGGAATTCGAATTAGTAAAAGAGGGTAACTCCCATGGAAGAGGAAGAGACTAGAAGACAAGGTGTGCCACTTGGAAGGAGATTCTATGCACTCTATGACAGCAAATGATAGAAAATTCTATGACAAGTATGACAAATTCAGACTTGATTGCTGACATATGACAAATCTGACATGACATGGATAAAAATAGACACCAAGAAGTCGAACTTGGGAGTTAGAAACAACCATTCGAATTGGGGAAAGAATTGTAGCATGAAGAGGAAGACAAGTGTCATGAGAGTTACTAAACCACTAACATGAGTTGGAGGAAGCCCATAGAGGGAAATTAGATCTTAGGAGGCCTCATGAAGTTAATAAAAGGATTTCATGAGGAAGGAGAACAGCTTTTGATCATTTGTTAATTGGCCTTTGGCATTTTGAAGAGCTTTTGCTTGTCCATTGCACGGTGAATGTTCACTCTCCTTGCTTGTGAACAAATTTCGAGGGAGTTGGATTCCTTTCCAAGTTGGTTGATGGAGAGGCCATCCAGACCTCTCATTGGAGCTTAATGAAAGAGTTTTAGTTGCAAGTTGAAGGTCCATATAGTCGAATTCTCATCTATCTCCCTATTCTCTCATTCCTTCTTCTTCATTCCCCCACAGTCTCAAGTTGATGACGCACTTGTTGGAATGGTGTTTGTGATTTACTGATTATAGTTGATGCCAAAGATTTGATGTATGATTTATGGCTCTGTAATATCATCTCCATATGCTTTGTGAGTCAAAATATCAGAAATACATGAATGAAAGGCTCGCATTCCCCATGCTCTTGAATAACTAGTTTTCATGGATTTGGCTTCAAACTTGAAGTAGTTTTATACCAGATTTGTATGAGGGCTCTTGTATGAGTTGGATGATGTTGTGACAGAAATATATGATGTGTTACTCTGTAATTTCATGTCACTATGCTCTGTGGGTCGAAATCCAAAAAATCCATATGTGAAACTCTTGCATTCCCATGCCATTAAATCACTAGTTTCCATGACTTTGGCTTCAATCTTGAAGGAGTTTGGTATCATATTTGTATGAGGGATGTTCTCTGAGTTTGATGATGTTGTGACAGCCATATATGATGTGTTACTCTGTAATTTCATGTCCATATGCTCTCTAGGTCGAAATCCAAGAAATCCATATGTGAAACTCTTGCAATGCTACTAATTCACTATTTTCATGTATTTGACTCCCATACTGAATGAGTTGTATACAAGACTTGTATGAGGGGATTTCTATGGTCTTTAATATTGTTTGGGCAGCAATTGTTATGCTGTATATGGTGCCTATATGTCACATCCTAATCTGAGCCTTTAACTCTACCTTTCATATGTCAAAATCGAGCTAGTTATGCAATTTCCCCATAAGCAATTTCACTGAAAGTTATCAAACGAATGTGGAACTCTATAACCAGTTTGCAGAACTAATAACCATGTGTAATGAAATTCCATGAGGTATTATATCAGTCCCCATACTCTTCTTACAAATTTGGAAGGTTCGTACATGAGTTGCGAATCCCAGTTGGCCTACACCCTAGGGGGGATTTCATCACAATTTCCTAGTAATTTTGGCCTTTTTGTCATCAGCCCCAAACAAGGTTGTAGAGGTCTAAAGTCAGATACAAAGTGTCCATAAACAACCTTGGGATGTTTTAAGACTCACCATACCATTGCCTTTCAAATTCGGGACCATTTGGTGAAAGTTGGAACCCTCTAGAGTCATGACTAGTTGAGCTCGAATTTTGCCCAATTTGTAATTTTCTCCAAAATTCCAAAAAAGGGACATTACATATGCATAGTTGTATGGTGAAGGCACTTGGTGGCTTGGATTGTACAGATTGCAAATTTGGGGGTTATGCAAAATTTAACCGAGTTGGCCAGTCCATGTTCTTATTCAAGCGGACAGAAGATTTCTGTAATAAAAATATATTGAATAAATAGTTGATAGAATGAATTGATTACAGTGCTCTCATGACAATATACCTTTATAGGCATTGACTGGTCACGAGAGTGCACAGGTGCGATTGACACTTCATTAAATGTTAATTAATTTATTTAATTAGTTACTAATATTATTTATTATTATTATTATTGTAATTATTATTATTACATGTTTATTTATATTTGTTACAAAGGGGCATCCCTAAAGGCAGGTCACTCTATGCAAATAGTTTTGGATCTCAAAGATCACATGCCCTCGGATATGATATAGATGCATCCCCATTTTATCCAAATATATGCTACTGTGTCTTGTCTTGTGTAATTGCATTATTGCGCATCTGAAAGGAGGGCACTAATCGAGTCTAAACATGGAGCCATAATAAACAATTGAGATTAGAACTTCAATGAATATAGTGGTTATAGTTAGTTGGCAGCTGCAAGGTACAATTTTTTGTTGCAGATGCTTCCAACTGCTTGAGAATGCACAAAAGAAAGAATTTTGTAAATGTCATTCGAACAGCAGGCAACATAGTGACAGATGTACAGCCTGTCATTCAGCATGGTGTGACTATGAAAATCAGATCTGTGACAAAAGTCTGCCTTTTGCTGATACTATCCTATAATTCATACATAAGAGAGAGAGAGAGAGAGAGAGAGAGGGTTTGGATTTAGCCTTTCATAGATTCGTATTTTGTTTTCTGCAAATGATGTTTGAAGCAGGAGGCTTACAAGCATAATATCATGTGTAAAATTGCAGATATAGAACATAAACACACATGTACCCCACATATACATACAGAAACCAATGTGACACTACTTTCTGCAGCCTTTAATCATTATGTAATTGATAAGTATCTAGCAGAAACATGCATTGAATCACCAAAAATAAAGATTCATATTTTGTTTGCTGCAAATGATTTTTTAAGCAGGAGGCCTAAAAGCATAATATCATGTGTAAAATTGGAGTTATAGCACACACAAACACACATGCACCCCACATATACATACAGAAACCAATATGACACCACTTTCTGCAGCCTTTAATGTAATTAATAAATACCTAGCAGAAACATGCATTGAATCAACAAAAATAAAGCAATATATGATGTACCTTTCAACATATTCTTTCAAAAGCTCCTTTGACTGGACCAATTTTGAAAGAATATTTCTGTAGATATCAAGGTCTCTGTCAACACTGGGCTTGCTTATATTTAACGCTGCACATAGCTGCCACACAGAGAAACTGGTTAGGGAAAAATTTCAACTCTTTCTAAGGAAATTCTGGCAAAAAATGTTGCTAAAAGATTTTCCCATTAAGTATAAAATGCCATACAATAATAGCAAGACTGATACTGGAAATCTTTAAAAGTTGTTTTTAAGCAATAAAGAAGACCATTACATGCAACAAGGAATAAAATATAATTGCACATCATTTTGAACAGTGTTAGTAAATAAACAAGAAAATAGAAGGAAAGTAGCCCACAGATCATTTCTGGGCCAAAAGAAAAACTGCACATGGATTCAGTTGGTAACCTAGAAACAAATTTCGAAACACAAACAGAGGTTTTGATTTCCTGTTAAATAGACGGATAACTACCAAGCCAAATTTTCAGTGTTACAAATAGACGTGTCACCCAGGGTCGGGGGCATGCCCCCCTCGCTCTCCATGCCCCCGGGACGTGGAGGCGCCTTGGGAAACGTTTCCCCACGCCCCCAATTTGGTGAAACGTGGGGAAATGCATGGCGAGAAGTTTCGCAAAAAGGGAGGATGTCTGGGCACCCCATCCTGATGTTTGAGATTATTTTTTCGTAAAAAACAAAAAAGCCTACTTGAATATAGAACCTGATTCGTGATTTAGTATGTCCGATTTCAGACTCTAGTATTTAGTGAGTTATCTGACATTAGCTGGTAATATTAAATTCGTAAAGTAAAAGTGGTAATCTCTTTATCTTTTATTTGCCATCCTTTTAGAAAATGAAAGATAAAGAGAATGGCACTTTTGCTTAAATTTTTAACATCACCATTAATTGTTTCAAGATGTTTTAGAGTGGTTCCAACCTCATCAGACTTCTTATGCAAAATGTAGAATTTTAGATCCCATTCAAAATTCAAACAGTATTCCGGATTTCAAGATTGCAATGTTTCCACTAGATTCTATCAATGTATGGGGGTATGAGATTGGCATTTAATCAAGCACATTGTAATATCCCAAATACTGATATTCTCTAAAGTTCTATGGTAGTGCTGACTCACACACTCAATCTCATATAGAATTGCAAAATAACTGTGCATGCAAAAATGCCTTAAAACGTAGCCGAATTAGGATTAGGGTTTTGCAGAGAGAAATTAACACTTACCACTGATATTCCGGCTGATAATGACTCCAGAGATAGCTACATGCATAAAGATCCGGATAGGTGGTCTAGTAATGCTCTTTTCCTCTGGTGTTACCGCCCCGCTATACCGTAAGCACCCTCTAGACTGAAGGTGACGTTTTTGGTAGGAGGAGAGGTCCGATCAGGCTGAAGCTTTCTGAGCTTGTCCGTCTGCTGATGTCAGAGAGATGGACTGGCACATGTAGAGGTTTGGCTGCCTCTACAAGCCCTAGCGAATTGATTGGCAGTTCTGCTACTCACGCCCCCAACTGATCTGTTTGGCTGATAGCTGCTCTAGGTGAACAAACTGATGGCTGATAATCATTGTATGCTGTAGGATAGGCCTGCTGAGAAAGAGGAAACTAACATGCGGAGGAAAGACTGGATTTTGTGGTCTAGCGAATCCTTCTGTGGTTTCCCCGCTACTTTTGGCTACAAAAAGTGGATCTGCTAATAACCCTTCGGAATGTGTTGAATCCCCAAATACTGAAGTATATGATGGATGTAGTGGATAAACCTGGATGATCTATCCCAATAAGAGACTATGGCAGATATCTCACTGTCGAACCCTCGCTAGCTGAAGACACCGTCTCCAACCCCAACTGTTGCGGCTGCACGTTATGCTGCTGCTCGAAACTCCAAAATCAATCAACAACAATAATAGATATCTTCTTTGTTCTCATAACCCTCTTAAATAGAGTCTCATGCACTTTTAGGATTTCCGCTTCAGTTTTGCATGCATGCAATTCTATTTTGATGTTAACTTTGAACCCTAACGAAACAAGGCTTCTTGTATCCGACTGATGACTTGACACTGAATGAATGTCTTGTTCTGCTCTAAGTATCAAATGCCCTCAGTCAATTCCCTCTCATGCAGTACCCGCTCGAAACCATGGGAATTAAGTAGGTTAGCGGGTGTTTTGGATGCTTAATTAGAAGGGGACATTACACACATCAACCCCTATATGTACCTTGAAGTTGGTGATGTTGACTGTTGAACTCCTCTATCACGACATTAATAAAAATGCAAGCTTCATTCAAGCAAAATCATTCATTGAGCATGGGAAGCTTTTTGAATTTTCTACCTTATTTTAAAGCTTGGAATAGGAGGTTTCATCAAAATTGTGTAAGGTGTTGACTAACGTCCTTGGTGTTAGATTTTCACAAAATTATAGCAGTATATCTTAATTGCATTTATCAATAGGATCACTAGAAGATAGACAAGGCACAAAACAATAACACAAGGATTTTTATCCTGGGAAACCCAAATGGGAGAAAACCCAAAAACCCTGGTATAGAGATAATAATTTTGAGATCAATGTACAAAGAAGAGAGAGAAAAGATGAAGATACTTTCCAAAGATAGAAACCCCAAAATAGTCTTCTCCTTCAGCAGGTGCACGCTTCTCTCTCCTAGTGATGTGAATTTCACTTGAGTGAATGAGTGAATAATGAGGTGAACTTTTCCTCTATCTATACAAGTGTCAAACTGACTATTTCCCTAACAAGGTCGACTTCTCTTGGGGGAGCAATAAAATACATTTTATAATTTATTTCTATTTCTTTCTATTGCTTGCTTTTCACCCCAAGGTTTACATTGTTCTTTCTTGGGTATGTATGATTGATTACAACAAGTTCAACTCACGTAGGAGGTACAAAGAATGTCTTTCGGAGTTGCACAAACTCCAACACTCCCTCTCAACAAGGAAGGTATTCTTCGTTCTTCGTCAGCATCACGATCATATGGATTTCATATGTACATCTATACTATCTCCATCATCTCTATACATACTGAAGGTTGTCAACACGATCTCAGTCCTTCGAGAAGTGTCATCATGAATCAGTTCTATCAGGATGTCCGAGAGAGGATCTTCTGCTACCTATCTGTCTCTACTGCTGATGGGATACTTCCATGCCTGGCTTGAGATCCTGGACAAGCAGACATGCACAACCATCTACTACCTATTCGTCTCATCTGCTGATGGGGTACTCCTGTTGTCCGCCAAATGCACACCAACAGCAGAAATCTAATGAAAGATGTCTCCTCACTTGAGAAAGTAGGAGAGGTGTGGCCTTGGGGGCAAGCACAGAGCCAAGTACTGTCACCTACTGCTAGCTCCTCTGTTTAGGCTAACTCCTAACGAAGCCAAGGGGGGTCGTCCCTAACAAAGAGTTTTCTATGGCTCAATGTGTTTAAGTGTTTTTGATGTTATGATGCAGATGGGTGTTTTTTAGGAGTTTTTGAATGATTACAACTTTATAATAAAATGAGCAATCCACGTTGCAATTACAAAACACAAGATTTGAGACAAACAATACAAGGATGACTTGGAAATTAAAGGGCATCCACAGATAGATAATGATTTAAGCAAACATTAGGGACAAATGGTCCAGATCAAGGCGATGCATGGAAGTTTAAGACCAGTGCCAATATGGAGTCAAAACGTGCCTGTGAATGCTGGAATACAAGTCTCAATAGTAGTGTTTGTGAGATCGTTTAGCAATTGTTCTTGGTTTATTTTATTGTAAATTTTAAAGATGATCTTGCTTAAGATGTCTAGGAAACCTAACCGAAAATACTTTCAGTGGCTCCGTTCGAAGACATGACGGACCTGTCTGGAATCACAAACTAGGTGTTCAAAGAATTTAACCAGCGAGTGTCCAGATTGGGTTGCCCGACGCCCACACTTGGAATTTGCCCACTACCTGAGTATTTATCGAGATAACGCCGGTGCGTTGGTTATGGGGTGAAAGTTTTATTATGTTATCACTCGGAAGATTAACAAATCCGATCACCGTTCTGAGTACGAGTCCAACTTTTCAGGGTCGGCAAAGCATACTAGGTGAGGGATAGCAACGAGGTAAATTTTAAGTGGGGAAATGTGAGTTGGAAAGATTTTATTATTATGAGCACACAGTTCAACTCTCTGACAGAGAGTGCTCTTGACTTTGTCTTATGACAGAAGTTCAAGAGACTTTGGTTCTTTTTATAAGACAATTAGCTTGTAAATTGAAACCACATGATAGCTCAACAAATTGTAAAACAACGAAACAATGTCATAGCAAAAAAAAATAAGCCACTTGCAAATGAAATAAATGAGAAACTAGTGTTCTACAACAATAAGAAACTAATCTAGCAAAGAGAAGTCAAAAATGACTTCAAGACACACTGTCCCCGAAACTTCCAACTAGTTGGTCATACGCAGGAAGACAATGGGGAAAGAGAGGTAGCACGCAATGTCAATGCGGCACTTGGGATGAAATCCCAAGGTACCTCTCAGGTCAAGACTGAAACAAATAAAAAGATCTAAGTACAGAATTAAACTACTCTAAGCATGCAAAGTAAATCTAAGCTAAGAGCACAAGACACTCTTTCCCAAATGGGTAAGAAGAAACCAAAAGATGGGAGGCCTTATCCCACTTTGCCCTTTTATTAAGAGAGTACAATATTTAGGATTTTCAACCTTAGAGAAATAAAAAGAACTTGGAAAGACAAATAGAACAAGCCTCAATGGCTATTTTACAAAAGGAGAGTAATTTGGAAAATTTTGTCTTCTTTAGTTCAAATCCCAAGTATTTGGATCTTCTTGGTTTTGGTACTCAGTTTCTCCTCTTCTCTTTGGTTTTTGTTCTTCTTTGGCGCAATCTTCAAGTCCTTCTCTTAGGATTGTTTATTTTCGTACCTGCACACAACACAAATCAACTCAAAGCACCCATCAACTGTTAATTAAAACAAATCAAATAGAAACTACTTCTACGAAAGAGATCTACAAAAATAAAACTAAGTGCAAGATCTAATCTATGATATGAAAACAGCAGTATAGTTTGCTGCAAAAAAAAAAAAATGGGGTAGCGAAAGAGGGCTGAGAGGGCAGCGAAGGAGGGTTACAAAAAGGAGGAAAAGAGGACAAAAAGGGGAGCGAACAGCAGTAAAGAATGCTGCAAAAAGGTGAAGGAATAGGCTGAAAACAACGATGAAAGAGGGCAGCCAACAAAAAGGATAGTTGGCTGCAACAAAAGTGAAAAATAGGGCAGCGAAAAAAGGTAAAAAGAGAGGCAAACGAACAGTAAAAACGGGGCAGCGAACAATAAGGAAGAGGACTGAAAAACGGGGCAGCGAACAGAGAAGAGAAGGACAAGCCAGACAAGGCAAGAAAGAAGAGGCTAGCAAGCAAGAAATCGAGAAGATCAAGGAGCAAACAAGAGAACTGGAAGAGGGAAGTTCGTAGATCCAAGTAACCAAATGTGTTTTTTGAAACTTCATTGATGGAGGGAAGGAGAAGCTCTGACTGCTATGTCTCTTTCTTGGATTGGGAAGTGCTTAGAAAGACCTGCAAAATGAAGGAGTTAGATAGAAAAAACCACTGGTTCATGAAGAAGAGCTTGATCTCAAGCTTGTTCTTCACCCCTAATGATCCTTGCAAAACCCTTACAAACAATATCAAATCTGAACAAGATACTCATAAACTAGATTGTTAGCCCTTCTAGAGTATATAATGAAGAATGATTTAATAATTGAAAAGGCAAGGTGAGAGAGATATCACCAAAGACAATGTGAATCCATAACTCCAATAACTCGTGCATGGACCTCCAAAGTCACAACTGTATTCCACTTCAAACAAATATTACAATAATTTTGGCAGAGTGTTCATGCCCAAAATATCCATGAGAAACAAAGGAGGCAATGCCATCCTTTTATACAAAAAACTGGTAAACCTACACCCTGAATCAAATCGGCAATGAGTGAGAGCCAAGCTATGGTGAAATCCCTTGATTTCATGAACTCGGAGCAATGATTTTGAATCAAACTTCAAATTGAGGTAGGCATGAGTGGGGAGGTGGCCTCCACCTTGGCAAAGCGCCCCCCACTCTCACATAGGAAACTTCACCAGCGAATATGGAGTGGCCATATGCATACACGTGAACCCACATAAATCCGCGTGAGCTGAAAACTGAGATATGCAAAAATGTGTAGGAGACCAAGCTGTGAGTTATAATAAATGTGAGCCGTGTACAATGGGAGCCAAGCCCACCAAACAAGCCAGCGTGAGCAAACCCACGTCACCGCTAACTCTGAAGTACAACGCATGCATTGGTATATGCCACGGTTTGTAAACATTATCCCTCATGTGATTAATTTGAGCCTGAACAATTCGCATGGTATGGTGATGGATACATTATCCATGGTTTTAAAAAAATAATATTAATGTGGAAAGGGGTCCACCCTACTCCCCACCATCCTTTCCATATTAGCGTGACCACTCACTTACGTTACCACTCTTTTTAATTAAATTCACCACTTTAAACATTAAACCAAAGTTTTACTTCCATCATGTGGAAAAGGGTCGTAAGTTAATATGGGACCCATGCCAAATCACCCTTTACCATTTAAATATTCAAATTTGACTTTTTTGAATACTTTGACTTAGGTGCATTATGTCCACTTTGGCATTTAAATGCTACTTTGATGCTCTGTTAGTTGAATGATGACTTTCGAGATGCTTTAGACGGCTGAAACTTAGTGAAAGTGGACCCTAAGGTAATGATGCTGCTCCGGGCTTGAAAATGAGCCCAACCACGCCAAAAACGGAGTACGGATGACACCTTTATTACATTTTGAATTTTTCCAATTAAACCATTAAAAAATGGCTTAAAAAACAGAAAAATTAAATTTTCTCGGAATCCAACGAAACTCTAGGGGGACCTAGTACATGTTCATACGACTCAATCGGAATGCCTAGCGTGACAAAAAACACTGACACGAAGACTCTAATAACCTCCCAAGGCCGAAACATCAAGACAACTACCCCAGCTTTGGAGGAGCGAGTGAAAAACTCAGAAATTATTGGTCGTTTACAACAGCCAATAATAACCAAGGGAAAAAACACTCTGGGCTAGTCGACTTGATGCCCAAGTCGGGAAACCGAGCCTTTTATAAAAATTTAAATGCTAGGACATTTTTTACATTTTCCCCAAGGGGGTATGAACATGTATCCTACAAAAATAGAAAGTTCAGCGAAAAAACTGGCTAACTCTGGAACGCACTGAACTTCTGAACTCTGGAGATGAGCATTCATCATGATCGATAATTGGCGGCTCAATAGGAAGTTCAACTATTGTACAAAATAGTTGGTAACAACTCCCATACCTGGCTGAGAACCTAAATGAGTAGAGGTACCTATGCAACCACATGGCCATCTACTACTTGTCCGACTCATATGTTGATGGGATTTCTCCCATACCTGGCAGAGCACCTAGACAAGTAGAGGCACCTGTGTGAACCTGACCATCTACTACCTGTCTGTCTCATCTGTCGATGGGTTTCTCCCATACCTGGCTGATAACCTAGATGAGTAGAGGTACCTAGGAAAAAGCAATCCGCGAAAGTATTCGAACTTCACCTTGGGAAGAGGCTTAGTGAGAACATCTACAGTGTGGTCATCTGTCGGAATATACTGCAGCTTGACCGCACCTTTCTGCACCATATCACGCATGGAGTGATATCGAATCTCTATGTACTTTGACTTGTCGTGAAATACAGGATTCACTGACATCTGCACACAACTCTAGTTATCACAATGGATCATTGTTGACTCTGGAATCTGGCCAAACAATCCTGCAAGAAGTTTACGAAGCCAAACTGCTTCTCGGGTTGTTGTGCTAGCAGCCATAAACTCGGCCTCTACAGTACTAAGAGCTACTAAGTTCTGCTCCTTACTGCACCAGGAAATTACTGCAGAACCCAGACTGAAACAACATCCTGAAGTACTCTTCCTATCTATAGTGCATCCGATCCAATCTGAGTCTGTAAACCCTTGCAATTTCAAGTCACATTCTAAATCATATTGTAGACCATATCCCACAGTGCCACATAAGTATCTGAGAACACATTTTGTAGCAATCCAGTGAATCTGCCTCGGTTCACACATGAACTGACTGAGAGCAGTCACAACAAAACATATATCTGGTCCGGTGTTCGTCAGATACATCAAGGATCCAATGAGCTGGCAATACATAGTGGGTTCGATCAAATTTGAATTTGAAGTAGAATCCCTCAGCTTCTTTAAGTTTGCATCCATTGGAATAGCTATGGACTTGCAGTCCAACATTCCAAATCTCTTCAGTATATCTATGGTGTATTTTCCTTGACCTAGGAAAATCTCCTTCTGCCTTTGCCATACTTCTAATCCCAAGAAGTAATGCATCAATCCAACATCTTTCATTTCAAACTCAGAGGCGAGTTTCTTTTTACACCATACGATAAGTTTCTCATTTCCAGTGAGAAACAAGTCATCAACATATAGAACCAAAATCAGTGGCTCATCATTCACAACCTTGTGGTAAAGGTTGGGGTCTGCATCACTCTTGGTGAATCCCAGACTCATCAAGAATCCGTATATTCATCCATACCAAGCACAAGGTGCTTGCTTGAGTCCATGTAAAGCCTTTTTCAGCTTGCATACATGAGACTCCTTTCCATGGACAACAAACCCTTCTGGATGTTCAATATATACTTCTTTCTCAATAATACCATTGAGAAAGGTTATCTTGACATCCATCTGATGTAACTTCCATCCCATAATAGATGAAGCAATAGCAATGATCGATCTGATGGAAGTATATTGAGCCACAGGAGCAAATGTCTCATCATAATTGACTCCCTCTTTCCGAGAGAACCCTCTAACAACAAATCTAGCCTTGTATATTTCAACACTCCCATCTGCTCCATGTTTGATTTTGTATAGCCATCTGGAAGTCACAACTGAGTTCCCCTTAGGTCTAGACACAATCTCCCACACATCATTCTTCATGATGGATTGATATTCTTCCACCATGGCATCCTCCCAAGCTTGGTGTCTGGATGCTTCTTCATAAGTGGTGGGTTCTGATTCAATGATGTGACTCATCAATGCTACATAACTGGAGAACCTCTGAGGTCTTTTGCTTTCTCGGAAAGTGCCATGTGGAGCTTCATGCCCCTCTGCATCCTGTAAGGTTTGATGTGCCCATCTAGGTCTTTTTTGGCTTACTGCAATATCTTTAGGATCATCAACTCTCTCGACTGGATCAATGGTATCAATGGATCCATCTTTCTCTACTAACTCCCTCTGAGCTTGAGGAGGAGATGATCTCATCTCCTCTCATCCTAGCATCTCCTCATCATCGATCTCCATGTCTGATCCTCTGCCTTTCCTAACAGCCATTTCTTCTTCAAAGGTCACATCCTTGCTAACTTCAATCTGTTTGAATCCTGGGAAATAAATTCTATAGACCTTTGAAGATTCCCTCTATCCCACAAAGGTTTCTTTCTTGCCTAAAGGTTCTAACTTTGTCCTTTTCTCCTTGGGCACATGTATGCAGACTGGAAGCCAAATATTCGGAGGTGACCCACTTCTGGTTTTACTCCTATAAAAGCTTCTTCCGGAGTCATGTTCTTCACTATCTTATGTGGACATCTGTTCTATACATATACAACTATTTTGGATGCTTCTGCCATAAGAACATAGGTAGACTCTAGTCATGTATCATGGCTTTGGCTTCCTCCACGATTCTTCTATTCTTTCTTTCAACTACCCCGTTTTGCTAGGGGTTGTAGGGAAATGTATTCTCCACCATTATCTGATCTTAGAATCTTGATCCTCTTCCCTGACAAATTCTCGACTTGTGCTTTGAATTCCTTGAATTTACTGAGCACTTCCTCGGATTCATTGGTCTTGAGAAAGTATATCCAAGTCTTCCGTGAGTAATCATCAATTAAAGTTACATAGTAATGATATCCTCCCAATGAAGCAATTGTCATTGGGCTGTACAAGTCAGAGTGCACTAGATTCAAGATTTCTTTGGATCTACTCTCACTATCTGGGAAGGATTTCTTAGCATTCTTGCAAGTGCCCATCACTACATGTTCCATCGTTGTCTACCAGTAGTACTACTATACCTGTAACTATGTTCTTCACTGCCGAGAGAGCTCTGTAATTTAGATGAGCTAGTCTTTTGTGCCATAGCTCACCCATACTTGTAGAGTCATGGACTAGTAGAGTGTTCAGTCGGTACAAGCTCTCCTCTCTCATACCAATTAGCTTGGTTGCATCCATGCTTGAGTTCTTCTGCCAAGCAAGTACTTTTCCATCTGAAAATGCTACTTTCTATCCTTTGTTTTCTAAGGTTGAGATGGAAACACCATTTCTTTTCATACCAAGTACATAGAGCACATCACTTATGTATAGAGTATCATTGGACTCTAGCTGAAGGGAGGTGGCCCCAGATCCCTTCACTGGTGTAGTTAGCATCATCTCCAAGTACAACACGGAGATGAGAACCTTTCTCAACTACTTCTGAGAGATTTTCTTTATATCCCGTCATGTGTCTAGATGCACCACTATATATGAGCCAAGTATCACTAATGGTGGGAACAATACCTGATAGAGCTGATATAAAGAAGAATTATGTATGATCTTCATTCTTTTGTTTATTGTAATGATGATCTTCTTCTACATCAGGAGTTGAAGCTTCATGCTTCCTTTTGTGTGAACTTCGACAGCTACGCATAATGACCATATTTCTTGCCCCTGTAGCATTGGATCTAAGATAAATCTTTCTTTTGTTTTTTCTAATTTAGGGGAGGACTTGATCTCTTATCTTGATGCTTGTGATTGTACGACTTCCTTCCCCCTCTCTTGCCTTTCTTGGCATGAGATACGAACGCTTGATTTTCCTCAAGTTGAGTGCCATGAAGTCTTTGGCGTGTTGCTATTATCGTCTCTTCCTGAGTGCATTCTGTTCATAGCCTATTAAATTTGGGCAACTTGGTTCGACCACTTATAGTTTGGATGAAAGACTCCCAAGATGGTGGGAGACCATTTAAGGTGGTCATAACGAGATCCTTTTCTTCAAGGTTGTCTCCACTGGACTTTAGCTTATCCCAAAGCTCGGTGATCCTCATGAAATATGAGGCAATATTTTTGGACTTCATCATCTTCATATTTGACAGCTTATTCCTCAATGTGAGAGTCACATTGATGCTACTGTGTGCAAATAGCTTCTTTAAGGTTTTGAACATTTTCCTCACTGTCGTCTTTTCTTAGATCTAAGGAACCAAGTGGTCTCTAACTGAGTCAACCAAAATCCGTCTTGCTTTGGCATCATTCTTCCTCCAGCAAGGTTTGTCTTCTTCGGCTTCTGGTTATGGGACCTTTGCATTTACAAACTGTAATAGGTCATTTTATTCTAATAGAAGAAGAACCCTAGACTTCCAGGAGATGTAGTTGGAAGCTCCTTCTAGACAATCTTCAAACTTTATACTAATCATCTTAACTGCAGATTTGGATCTGAAACCCTACCAGAGGCTACGTCAAAAATGAAAGCTGGAGTTTTGGAAAACTGACTCCACAGATAAATGCACCCTAAAGAGGTGAGCTAAGAAGAGGTAGAGTCGAGCCAAAACTATGGAGGAAGTAGGTCAAAAACTGAAACCCTAATTTTTGATGTGGTTGTAGAATTAGGTGAAAAATCGAAAATTCTCATAATTGAGTTCTTACTTCACCAAAAGATGCACCCTCCTTAGAGCGAAATTCCCAAGGCTCTTTTCTTCCAAAAGGTTGAGTAAAGGCTTTGAAAAATGAAACCCTAGTTCCGGCAAGGTTTCAACAATGTTCGGCAATTGCTTCTTCTAGTACTGCTCTGATACCATGTTACATTTTCACAAGATTATAGCAGTATATCTTAAATTCATTTATCGATAGGATCACTAGAATATAGACAAGGCACAAAACAATAACACGAGGATTTTTATCCTGGGAAACCCAAATGGGGGAAAACCCAGCAACCTTCGTATAGAGATAATAATTCTGAGATCAGTGTACAAAGAAGAGAGAAAAGATGAAGATACTTTCCAAAGATAGAAACCCCAAAACAATCTTCTCCTTCAGCAGGTGCGCACTTCTCTCTCCCAGTGATGCGAATTTCACTTGAGTGAATGAGTGAATAATGAGGTGAATTTTTCCTCTATTTATACAAGTGTCAAACTGACTATTTCCCTAACAAGGCCGACTTCTCTTGGGGGAGGAATAAAATACAATTTATAATTTATTTTTATTTATTTCTATTGCTTGCTTTTAACACCAAGGTTTACACTGTTCTTTCTAGGGTTTGTATGATTTATTACAACAAGTTCAACTCTCATGAGGTACAAAGAATGTCTTCCAAAGTTGCGCAAACTCCAACACTTGGAGGATCAACTTCAAGATTCGAGGTAGAGGCAAGGGCTAGAACCTAGAGGAGGGGAGCATAGGGTGCTATTGATGAATAGGATCCCAATATATGAAATTCAAATAATAAATTATGATAAATCATATCGACGATCATGTTTACATTGCACAATGATGAATTTGGTATTTAGTATTTAAATGGTGATGGAATGAGGCACTGTTATGTTAATATGTTGAGATTTATATATTTTAATAATTTGGGGGTGGTCTCCACACATCCCCCATGTGCATTTCCATGCTCCCATGCTCCAACGTCCCGGAAATTTGTTGGAACATTGCAAACTTTTAGAGTTTGGAGAGCCTAAATTGAGTTATCGACTACATTCAGTATTTTATTTCCTAGTAGCATAATTCAAGTACGAATACAATTCGATACGAAAAAAATACGCAACAAAAAAATCCAATACGAATAAAATACGGAAGTAAACTTCTTATATATAGTATTTTTAATTAAATATACGACAATATATATAACATTTATATATAGCTAAACATATACAATATTTTTAATGAAATATTAAATATCAACCATTTATTTTTAAACTTAAAAAAATCATTCTTTTTTTTTAAATATTTCTTATAACCAAAATTACTCTTGAAAAAAACAAAAATATAATACCCTTAGTATAAGGGAGAAAACTTTAGTTATTAATAGTTATAAATTATTTTAAGAATAAAGTAAATAATATTTACCACTACTTACATTTGGAATGAATTAAGGAATGTTTAAATTGTGTTAGAGTTAACTTTGACTCCGGAATGAGCAAGGATGTAAGTGGTTTTGGGCACATGGTTTTGGTAACCAATAAATCTAGTATTTCTATTATTTGTATATTTATTTTCTTTGGCATATTTTTATTCCTATTAAATTGACTTACAAAGTATGAAATTGAAAGGTATTTATTTTATAGTGTTTGAATAATTAAAATTTGGCGTTTATAAATCAATTTTCAAAATTAACCTGTATCCGTATTACACATAGATCGAATATTCAACGAATTCAAACTTGTTCGAAATTTCCATACACAAAAGGCCAATACGACCGAATTATGTTACTATGTTTTATTTATCAAAATTTAGTTTTCTACAACCAATATTCAAAAAAATATGAAACACTAATTAAAGGCAGCCTAATGTAATGAACATTTAATACTGTTAGGAACGATAAAAAGTTCCCCCTTAAGTAAAGGAGAAGTTGGGACTCCACAACCCACAATTTTCCAAAATAGCAGAAGTCAAATAGAAGAAAGACTTGAGTTTTCTATGAAACAAAGTAACTTCAGACTCTCAGAGGGTTTTCAATTTTCAGAAGCATAAGGAAATAGAAAAGGGTGAGAGTTTAATAGTTAGATTCAACAAGCAAGAGCACAACAGATGGTTTGCTAGGTTGTGGGACTTCATTTTTAACTAACATTTATCGACAACAATCTTGAACAGCATCATAAGAAAAAAAAAGAGATACAGAATGCAAATTCATTGAAGATCCAAACTGTACATTTCACTGGCCTTAGGACCACATTATAGATATCAAAAAACTACTAAAGCTGAGGCATAGCTCGACAAATTTGTACGATTAAATGTTTAACAAATCTTTGATTTATCAGACTCCAATAATTAAAAGAAACAATAAAAAAAAGGTAGAAAAACAGGTAAAGCAGTCGTGAACTTTGTCAGCATAGTCATGCAATAAATAATGAGAGATTTTTCAGAATATTCTTAGTACTAGAACCTTTTAAAGTTACAATCTCGGTATTTCAATTTGAACCATGATTTAAATATATGGTCCTAACTTTATGACATGTTTAGGACTGTCTTGGCAGTGTTAGATTTTCGGGTCGCTCTAAAAGTATTTACCAGTGTTACCCGGGGACGCGTCCCGGAGGGTCGGGGACGCGTTTCGGCGTTTCGGGCGTCCCGGGGACTCCGAAACTCCACCCGAAACGTTTCGGGACGTCCCCATTTTGGCGAGACNACAATGTTACACGTGGACGCGTCCCGAAGGGTCGGGGACGCGTTTCGGCGTTTCGGGCGTCCCGAGGACTCTGAAACTCCACCCGAAATGTTTCGGAACGTCCCCGTTTTGGCGAGACGTGGGGGGACGCAGGCCGAAACGTTTCGGTGGGTGGCGAAACTTGGGGGGACTTCCTGGCGTCCCGCCCCGAAACTCCGNGGACTCAGGCCGAAACGTTTCGGTGGGTGGCGAAACTTGGGGGGACTTCCTGGCGTCCCCCCCGAAACTCCGAAACTTGTGGGCGTCCCCCCCCCCGAAACTCCGAAACTCCGAAACTTCGCCGAGACTTCCTAAGGATATTTTCGATTTTTTTTATTTTTTTTCTTAATTTAAAAAAAAAAGTTAAAAAAATTTAAATAATTCATTAAAATTATAAATTTTATAAACTTATTATACTTATATTATATA
>LPNX010021868.1:45929-81910 GCA_001517045.1 Pseudotsuga menziesii
AGTCTTTTTTCTTCTGTCCAAGATGACATCTTCCTTTAGCTCATCCATGTACTCAGAAGCAAATTCATCAACTGATGGCAATGAGACATTCTCCCTTTCACCCATGATCATGGGAGGCTCATAGAGTTTCAAGTTCTCCATATTCACCACTGAGTAGATCTGCATGTATGGCGGTAGCTCTAAGCGAAAAGCATTCGTCCCAATCTTCTCCAAGATGGTGAAGGGACCATATCTAATAGGCTTGAGCTTCTTGCCTTCTCCTTTCATCCTCTCCTGCTCTGATACCACTTGATCTGATCCCAGGGGCGAGCCCGAAAAGTCATCGAACCCGCTCGAAACAATCGGGACCAATAGGATCGTTTTTCTGACGTTAGTGCAATTGAACATAAGCATAATATTAATCATTTTTCCACTCACTTCAAATATTAATCATTATACAATTTCCATGAGTAAATGCATGAATGTCCTAAAACTCATTTCAAGCACAAATGAATGCATGCTAGTCATCATGCCACTTCATCATGACATGTCACCATGCCACATCAGCATGCCATGTTATTATACCACATCATCATGCCATGTCAGCATGCCACATCATCATGCCAAATCATCATGCCATGTCAGCATGCCACATCATCATGCCACATCATCATGACACATTATCATGCCATGTCATTAGAATGCACTTTTTGACTACCATGTGGCAGCTTGAGGGAGTGCCACGTGGCACTTCAGCCAAAATTTTCCCTGTTGGGGCCAAACTTCAAAACGCAATATCTTTTGCATCCGGAGTCCGTTTGACACGCCGTTTGCACCATTGGAATCAGCTTGACGAGCTCTTCGACATGGTACTATTTTTGTTGCAATATGATGATTTTGAAAATTGGCCTTTTTAGATCCTCCCGGATCATTCCTCCCCACTGGGAAGGCTTTGGTCCCCAAAAGCTTCTTGCAGGTATGCTCATCTACTTCTTGCTTCATTGGTGCCTGCACAAACTGCCTCCAATTCCTGGATTTTCGCACACTGCAAACTTTTGGTCATACCATTTGATCTGAAAACAAGATCTTTGCTACTCTATGACGTTAACATGAATTGCATAAAGAGCATGAACGAAGCTCACAAATCCATAAGAAGAGTACCAAACAGCATAGACAACACACACATAAAGACAACAAGTTGATAATGGAGTTCGTCCAGGATGGACTACGTCTCCGGGCCTGCTTCTCAATAGGAGGGCCGATCTATAATCTCAGCATAAGGCAAAATACATGGCAATGATACAATGATACCTTGGCGACAATGTTCAGGAAGAGAACTGCTGCCCAAAACACAAGAAGACTACTTCCGGCAACTCCGAAGCCTGAAGACGATGTAAAACGAGTATAAACACTTGTACCTTCCCCCTGCAGAGCTACGCAATCTCCCTTCTCTCCTTTAGCTACAAAGTCTCCACTCCAAAGCATGACCTGGCAAATGGAGAATAAGAGGGTTTATATAGCTTGAGAAGACCCCCTTCACATGTTTCTCATGAATTCTTAGTTACAACAAATTTGCCTTCTTCGATCCTCTTGGATCATTAGACACGACTCAAAAAGGGCTATGAAATGAAATTGTGAACGGCCCAAATAAAGCAGTGGATAAATAAATCAAAATCTAAAGACTGTTGGCCATCTTATTGAAATGTAATGATTAATTCCTCACGAAGCCTATGGGATTTGATGTGAGATGGAGTAAGGGACAGCTAATTCTAAGTGTCCCCTAGGATCTCTTCACTATAGTTTCTTATGTACTCAACGCAAGGGTCTTAGAAAAGATTATCACTAAGCTCGATTGTTAGCTTGGATGTGAGTTGTAGACATGTTAAAGTTGAATGGACTCCTTTCAGATCAACTCATCCACTTGTGAGACACCACCATTCCCTATTGTTTACCTGTCATGCATATGTCACTATGGTTGTGTGTACTTGTCATCATTCGAAAAGATCATATGGTCAAAGTCATATAGAAGTCATTTCCCTTTTACCTCAACCTTGTTTTCCACCTTCACCCAGCATTAACAAATTGATTAAACTTTATAAGTATGGCATATACAAGGGAGTTCCAAAAGATTCAATAATTACTCAAAGACATAAGTATATCTTATTGATGGTTATTATTATTATGTATTATTATCGCCATGATTTTGAATGGCATAATTTAAGTTTGGTTCTAATATACATCTTGGAGCAGTTCTTACCTTGGATGCATGCAAGTCTAGCTTAGTTCAGCATCTCACCTCCAATTTGGGCATTTTGACATGGTCGACCCAATTGACCAAGTCAAACACGGTTCCCAAGGCAGTGACTACAAAAATCAGCAGTGCTTGTATCTGCTCCAAACATGCGTAGGAACAATACTGTAGTCTCAGTTTTCACCAAATGGTCACAGTTATTGAGTTCCAAAGATTTTTTTTTTTTATTGACTCCGGCCATTATTTTTATTATGAGATGATGATATTTATGGCATTTCAAGGGATCGATATGTATGAGTAGTCATTTGTACCATTCTACTATGTCTCTAGACACTTATGTGCAATAAGTTTGCCCCAGTTCTCAGCCTAAACGAAGGTATGATGATTATTATTATTTTCAGAGGATGTACCACCCAAAAATGAACTAGGAAATCACTAAATAAATAGATTTGCCTTGTGTGGTCAAGGGAATTTCTTTGGATGGTTTTTATAGCTTTCCGAACATATTTGCAGCAGATTCAGTCAATTTGATATCCCAGATTATTTATTTGGCTCTCTCAGTGAGGATGTCCCCCATGGGGTGCCCCTCGCCTTGGCTATGTGATGTATTACATTAATATATCTTATGTTATGATGTTGTAATGAGACTTAGGGAGAATTGAGCCCCCAAGGTGACCCCCTTGATGTATTATCATGTTATATCTTATGTTATGATGTATTTCTACTTAGTAAGGCATCATTGAGAAACGTGTGCCCCTCTTGACTTGGTCATGTTGATCCGTGTATTGATCCGTGAAAAAGTGATCTCCACCATTGATGATGTTTTAATCTCAACCGTTGGATGAAAAAGTAAGTTAGGGTTTGCGACTCTCAAAAGATATATAAAGAAGAGACCCCCCCATTATAAACCATGAGCTCTGGCATTGGAACTTTTAAATAAAGACATTTTTCCAGGATTCAATACTTATGTTTCTATAGATGAATGAATTTGATGATGATTGAAATTGTTTCTCTATTGCAATGAGTTATTTCGACATAGCTTTCTTGTACCTTTTAGATCCATTTCAATTTGGAAGCAAAGAAGGCGATTTGGAGAGGAGGCGCATTAGTGAAGCTTCACCTTGACGTCCGCCTTCAAATTGGGTTTTCGACTGGGAGTGATTATTTCTTTATGACTCTTCGCTTCTTGATTATTTAGCTTTTATTTTGTAGATCGTGATTTGCTTGTCATTACTTATTGGTTTTCCCTTCATGTGGTAGGTAGAGAAGACGCTAGGGTCATTGAACAAAACGTTTTAATCCGGATCTTGTCCGGATTTCTCATTTGATCTATGAGGAAGCAATCCGCGTCATCCAGGAAAGCATCTACAGCTTCCAGATAAGTTTCTCAGCTTCTTTCTCTCTGTTTTGATTTTTCATGCATTGCCCATCATCTATTTGTATTGAAAACCCCTTTGTAGTAAATAGGAAAATTCATCGGGGCATATTTAACTTGGAAATTCAAAATTTGGTGATTTGGGTTTTGACAGCAATCATCCAGAACCCAAACTCCCTTCTAGGCGTCACCATTGAACTCCATCTACCCATTCTTATGTGGCACTGGTCCCCTAGGAAAATCGCCCCTCCTTTGTCTTACCAACGATTTTCTGAGTTTTACGTGTTCTGGCTTTGTTTGGATCTAGCATACTATCATACCTGTCATCCAAGCAACAAATCAAGTGTGTTAGAAGCCCTAATTCACTATCAAACCTAACCTAAGGTATTTTCCCAATTTTACATTTAAATCCCCCTAGGCTTTTGTTATCACAATTCTTGTAGTTGCCCCGTAAGGTGATCCTATCCAGGATGGCAGAGGGGAAAGGCAACTAAAGTTGTGAACTGCGGAAGCTAAGACCTCTGAATTAATCAGTTGTCACACCAGCCAAAGCTACTGGCACTTTAGACTAGGTGAAATACCAAGCCTAAGGGGCGTCCCTATGACCAAGATAACCTAAAGAAGAGTGGTTAAAGTGAATTAAGCTAGGTATCTTGATGGAATCTCTTAGTAATAAGGTTAATTAGAGATCTAAATAGTTACTAGGAGAATAAGAGTGTCCACATGAAAAGCCCTAAATTACCCTAGGGTTTTAAGCATGAAAATCATATCCAAGGGTAGTTAGGTGAAATTAAGTGAAAATCGACATAATAATTAATTGCTAGATGCAAGATGAGTCGAATGGAAGTGATTCTAGCAATACCCAATTCGTGGATTGAAAGATACCCACTTCTCCCAAAGAGGGCATCCTCTCCTAGAGGATAGGCTAGTGCATTGAGTGGGAAAACAGAATCCGATGGTCATGAAAATTAAGATCTAGAGGTTTTGAATTACTTCTAAAGAGGGTTTTCAATATTAAAGCTCGTAGCGATCTAGAACCTATGGATCTATGAAATGAAGGTTTTATTATAAGGTTTTGATTATTTTAGTTTTCCCCGAGAAAGGATTTACGGAAAAAATAAAAGATGGAAGAAATTTGACTTACTAGGAAATGAGAGATGCATGAGATATTGCCCTTTATCCAACGTTGTCAACTTGGAAGCTTATTCTTATCCCCAGTTGAAGAGTCGGTTTGCCCAGTGCGCCCCTTCTGCCAAAAGACGAATAAACACAATAAGTAAAAACTAAAATCGTGCTTGATTTGAATAGAACAAGATATAAATGCCTGTAGAAGAAATCAAAAGAAAACACGAATAGAATGCTAAGCAAAATCAACAAGTGAAACCCCTTGAAACGATTTGTAGAGAGAGAGAGAGATGCCCCTCTGAGTCGCCCTCTAGCAGAACGCCCTTCTGCAAGGTTAGATCACACCAAGTCGAGAAAATAAAGGATAAACATTAGGTGCCCAAAGAGACGCAGAAACACAAGAGCCACGAACTTCTCCGAGATTTCCCAAGTAAACCAAAAGATCTTCTATTATTATTTCCAGCAAAGAGCCAAATTCCCGATGGGATACAATGAGTGGGGTCTCTTCTTTATATAGCTTTTGAGAGACACAAACCCTATCTTACTTTTTCATCTAACGATTGAGATCAAAACATCATCAACAATGGAGATTACATCTTTGATTTTCACATGGATCAATACAGTTAAGGGGGGTGAATTACCTCATAAAGCCCTTTTTACAACATGGTAAACATTATTTTTGTAAGTTTAACACTTAAGGGGCATTGGGGGGTCGTTAGGGGGCCCCCCCATACATATTTCTAAAGATACAACTTGATTTACACACTTTTATTTTGGCCATTTTAATCAATTTTTCCCTGTGGGGGATGTCCTCAAGCCAATAAAAATAATATGGGCCCCCAAGCTGAGTGAAACTGGTGCAGAGTGATCTCGAAAGCCATCATACATCATCAAAAAATCATTCCCAAGTCATTTCCTTGAATTCCCTAGCCAAATCAATTTTCTCAAGTGATTTCACAATTCATTTTTGTTGGTACAATATTCGGACAATAACAAAAATCATCATAACTCTTTGTCGGCTAAGAACTAAGACAAACTAACTGCAAAAATGAATCCAAAGATATGGTATAATGGTACTGGCAACTACTCATACTCACTGATCCACTGAAATGCCTAGGAGAACCAAAATTATCATCATCTCATAAATAAAATAAAGGCCAAAATCAATTAAAAATAGTAATAAACTCTGGAACCCAATAACTGTGATCATCTAATGAAAACTGAGACTACCATATTGGTCCTGGGCATGTCTAGAGAAAATATAACCATTGTTGATTTTTGTAATCACTGCATTGGAAACCGTGTTTGACTCAGTCAACTAGGTTGACCTGGTCAAAAGTACCCAAACTGAAGGTGGAGCAATAATCTGGATAATCCTAAATACATAATGGACAAATGAAGCTCATATGATTATGTTAGCATCCAACTTAAGCATTCATAGCATGATAGTGGTACAACAATATAAGTAAACATCAAACTAAAATCAGAATAACCATTTTTTTTTTACAAAGCCCTTTAAGTATGCTCTCTTACAAAACTTAGGCAATTAGCTATGATGGGTGAGGTGATGAAACCAAGGACAAAAGTTAAATAGGAAGACTTGATGACTTTAACATAGTGATCTTTCAGACATGGGGACAAAGGAAATCCACTTTTATTCATGATAAACAAAGAACACTAGGGAAAGGAGGTGTCTCACAAATGGGTGAGTTCAACTAAAGAGTGCCCATTCAACTTTAACAAGCATATCCACAGCTCACATCCAAGCATGCATCAAGCTCCGTGAGGATCTTTTCTAGGACCCTTGCGTTGAGTACACACGAAATGGTAGTGATGAGATCCTAGGGGACACTTAGAATTAGTTGTCCCTTACTCCATCTCGCATCAAAAGCTGTAGGCTCTGTGAGGAAATAATCATTACATTTAATAATATGGCCGGCAGTCTTTAGATTTAGCATTTATTTATCCACTGCTTTCTAGGCCTTTAACATTTCATTTCATAGCCCTTTCTAGTTGTGTCTAAAGACACAGTTTGCAAGTTTATTCATGGGCTTGTATTTTCATAATATATAGTATGTAACACATAATGCATGTAATGATGGTAGAACATGTTGCTTCAAATTTTTGCTGACAACTCTTCAGGCAACTAGTGGGGAGAATCCACAGTCAAGACCAAACATCAAGGGAAATCGACCAGAGAGGTTAAGGCTTCAAAACCCAACTCACCTAAGCTCAGGAACCAACACCAACGGGTTCTCCAAGCCCAGAAGGATCAAGGCGTTGGCAAGTTTTGTTGCACAACTCAGAGCCGAGACACAATACAACATGGGGTCTGTCATCATAAACTTAGTGGGGGGGGAAGTGTCTTCAATATCACAAGTCAAAGTTCAAGTCAAGGTAAGACATCATTATGGAAGATACGGATGGATGAAGACAATGAAAGGTGATGCCAACTTAGCTAGATAACATTAGCTTGTTTGAGAGGAGCATATCTAAATGCCTTACATACAAGAATTCATAACCACTCATGATATAAGTCATCAAGAAAAATAGTACCACAATAAGCTAACCAATACAAAGTTAGAGTTACTACAATAACAAATAGAGACAATCATAAATCCAAAACCCACTTGTATACCTGCTCATCCATATACATGTCTCTACCTGAAATGCCAATTGGTCAACTATGTACCATCTCTACTAGTCTTCTCGAATAAACTATGTCATTGCTAAGGTCGTCTCAATGGACTAGGGAAATCTCAGTCATGGCAAGGGAATGTTGCATCTCCTGGAATAAACTCTGGCTATATCAGTACTCAGCAAAATGATCCATGTTGTATCTCCATCTGTCTGACTAGCTAGGAAATAGCGAAAATCTCTGGTTGTTGCATCATGGTAGCCCAGCTACAATGTATGTGATAACAGGTTTCAAGTTTGATCATTTGAATTAACACACAAATTCTAGATCTGGTAATTAAATCCATGAGTCACTAAGTAAATCAACTTAAGCCATATTTTCAACCTTTGTAACTACCCTCCACTCGAGTACTCCTAAAATTGTGGATTTATCCTTAGATCTAGGGTTTACAGCTTTCACCTTACGTATTTTATGTTGTTAATTTGATCTAGTGATTTAGCTTTAGGTTTGTCCTTCTAGGATAGGTCTAGGTCTCCCCCTTTGTCACTTAGGCTTCAGTAGCATAGAGCGAATGATATTTCAACCAGCGCGACAACCTTTCCATTTTCTAGGGGTTAGGGTACCCGTAGGTCACGACTTTGGTTGCCTCCCCCCTTTGTCATCCTGAAGAGGATCACTTTGAGGGGCAACTACAAGATTCGTGATAACAATAACTTTGACAGCATATGAATTTAAAACATTCACAATGCATAGATTGATTTAAGCATAAAGCAAAGATTGTAGACCAGTGCCATGGAGTTGAATAATGTTCTAAAGAAAAACATAGTGCAATTGTATCTTGGTCAGTTTTAGATTTTTATATAATATAGATGAGTGGATTAACGGAAGAGGGATTCTCAATATACCACAAAGGTACGAGGAATGTGTCTAGACTCACAAAGTGTGTCTCCACTCAAGAAGATGTGGCCAAGATGGAGTCACGGGGGTGTGTCCAACACTACACCAAATGAGGGTGTAGCCTAACGGGGCTCCGCGGTCACTTTCTAGTTCTTCTTGCCTTCTTAGTGAAATTTTTCCACACGAAGCAAAAAAAAACGAGATGCTAGATTTTCATCTATGGGAGGTTTATTGTGAGATGTGAATTAATTACTAATCACTCAATCCCTTTCGGGTTTGATCAACTGGTCAGTCAAAGCCACAGAGATCCAGAGCATACGAGGAAGGAGCCTTGGTTAATTTTAAGGATTGTAGAGCTCATTGCTCTTGTTTATTCACACCAAGAGTGTACTCGAGCAAGCCATAATTGGGAAAGCAAGGGGGGTTCGTTTTAACCAAAATAAAGACGAAAAATGACAATATTATCTAGTTACTACACTACCAAAGTAGTGGGTAAGTAATCGTTTACTTTGCAAAAGATAAATATTGTAAATGAGAACTAAAGTATACGGTCTGCAAAAAACAAGAAATATTCCTATGTCCCAAGTAAGTTTATCGTCCATTATTTGGAACGGAACCAACAAACTGTAAGTTTTAAGCTAATTAAGTTAATTTTATCAAAAGGAATTAAGGAAGAAAGTAAAAAGGAAAAAAGAATGAAAGTCGACAAAAGTGCATATTTTCAACCTTGGATGAGGGCCAATAGCTCATAAAAAATAGGTGTCCATGCTCGTCTCTCAAATGGGTATCTAAATCTACTTTAAAATTTGAATTTTGAGAAAGTCGACAAAAGTGCATATCTCAACGTTTTAGGCTTTGGTTTGACCAAGTTTGACCGAGGTCCAAAATGGATCGATGGGGTATGGGCTCTTTGGGAGCCCCACTGATTCACCTTTTTATTATGTTTTACAATGATATGAAAACAAGAAATACTCTTCCTCCTTGATGCCGCCTTTCACACACCTGGGGGGGGCATGGCAGAAATCTTCAAGCCACTTGGTGTGTCCTTGGGGGCATGTCTCGAGTCAAGGCTGTCACCTTGTTCTTGACTCCTCCGTTTAGGCCAACTCCTGAGTCCTAATCGAAGCCAAGGGGGGTAGACCCTATTAGTCTCTAAGGATGTTCAAGGATTAGTGTAATGATGATGATTGAGTTATTTAGGAGTATGATGAAAGTAAGCACTTGAACAAGATATTGCAAGGGAATATATTTAAAGTTTAAACACTACAACATATAGATCAACGCATGATATGTAAAGCACACAGAAACAGATGATTGTATAATGTAAAACCAGTGCCAAAATGGAGTCCACAGATAAAAGAGTGTTGAGGTATTGCTAAAACGATGTTGCAAGTGCTCTTGGTCAGTTTTAGATTAATATTGAGATGAGTTGATTAACTTAAGGGGAAGGGAACTCCAAATATACCCGAAGGTACGAGGAGTATGTCCAAAACCCTTATCAAATGCGACTCCCCGCAAGGAATATGTGGGTTGGTTGGAGTCTTTGAGACGTGTTCAACACTACACAAACAAGGGTGTAGCCAGTGTTATCGGAACCGGACCGAAACCGGCAAAACCGGCCGGTCTGACCGGTTTACAGGGTTGGCCGGTCCGGTCAGCAAAAAAATGGAAAAAAACCGGATTTTTGTCCAGACCGGGTATGGAACCGGCCGGAACCGACCAAAACCGACCAAACCGGTCAAAAACCGGCCGAACCGGCCAGTCTGGACTGGGGACTCAGGAAACTCAATTTTTTTTTAAAAAACCAGAAAACTCAATTTTTAATAGCTTGTGTGACTTGTGGGATGAGGTGTTAGGAGTCTGGTTGAACTGGAAAATTGTTGTAACTTATCCATCAGTAGTGGGTGCTAGTTATGAAGAAATGTACCTTTATAGATCTTTCCATTGTTCTTCCAAAGTCCAATATTTCAAGATTAATTTCAATGCTTGTGGCCTGATTCAAAGGGATTTATGATAAACCATACATGGACTATGAGTTATTATAAAAAAAATTAGTCCAAAATCTCTAATTCTCAGACTTAAAATGCAGGTCAATTGCCGTGAATATCTTGAACATAAACTATATTATTGGAGTGACACTCATCCTTTGAATGTCATTGGGTTTTGGCTAAGGAATCACCATTATTGTTTTGAAAGGTTATCTTTGGATGGGTTGTTGTCCATTGTTCCATTGTTCTATTGTTATATATGTTTTTTACAAAATATGAATATTTTATGTATTTTTTAGTCAGCGGGTTTTTTACCCGGTTTTTTGCCGATTCCGGTCCGGTTCACATTTTGGGCTTCGCCGGTTCGATGACCGATCCGGTTCCGATAACATTGGGTGTAGCCTAACAGTGTCTCGAGGTCACTATCCAGTTGCTCCTGCTTCCTTTGTGGATTTTTCCACCGCAACGGATCAAATCGAGGCGTTGGATTTTCGCTTGGGGAGGTTAATTTGAGATGTGAAAACTAATTATGCTAGTCACCCGCGTTGCTTTTGATGCAGCCAACTAATCGATCGAACCGCAGTGGTGCAAAGCATACACAACGAAGTCTATGTAAATTTTAAATATTTTATGAGTTGTTTTGTTTGTTAAAAGGAAAAATTGACCTCCAAGAGTCTCTTTCGGTTCAAGTGAACCTCAATCGAGAAAGCAAGGAGGGGTAAATTTTATTATTCAAAGTGAAATAAATTGAAATAAAAAAACAAAAGGTTATCTAATTAAATCTACCACACATCTCTTTCCCCTTTCGGGTAACTCGAGAAGTCAGGGAGTAAGTAGTAGTATTACACGATTTTTTTCTTGTCCAACAAGAATTGGAACCATGTCCGTGTCCGACATGGCCCCACGGGACACGCAGAGGTAAAATAACATGTCCGGTTACGTAGATTAAAATATTACTACATGATCACTTCTTCAAGACAACAAAATAAAATATGGATTCACCAATTTGAATTTCAAATATTTGTAGCTGGATGTGGCATTGCTTTTATTTGTGATAATCATGATTCATTATAGTAAAAGCATTAATTTAACATTTTTTAATATTTTCTATATGTTTCTATATTCAAGGGTTCCTTCTGTCTCCTAGCCTGTTGTCCCTAAAATTTGGGGCATCTCTCCAGCCATCCCCTAAATTCGTCCCTGGATCCCTTCATTTCCCCCATTCCCATTGTGGAGTATAAAAGGAAACCCCCTTGCTCTGAAGCTTACAAAGAATATAGAGAGAGAGTACAGATAACAGCTGACCGATTCTAAATGACTATACAAAAAGGATCCCACCCATTATCATCCAAAAAATATATTTGCATTAACCTAACAAGTATAGATCCTTGAGATTGAAAACTCTTATGCTCTGGAGCTCACAACAAACCACATGCATTAATTGACACAATTTACAAGGTGTACAGAAACTGTCCCATTAGTTGAAAGCCTACAGTTGACTGGCCACAGAACATTAGCATGAAGCCTATTCTTAATATATGATTCACCATCTGTAAATGAACTAAAACTTGCTTTTAGACAGATGACATAGGACCTGCAACTTAATGTATACAATATAACAGAAGGAAAAATTCAACAGCATATAATGTTGCTAGAACTATGACAATTTAACATTATAAGGAAGATAAAACATTACAAGACAGTTGGAATCAAAACCATGTGAGGTCATGAAACTTGTGCAGCTAGAAGTTTATCAGTCTATACACATTTTAGTTTTAAAGGTCAAAGAAAGAAAAATTGGGTAGTTACATCTCAAAAAATGTGACTTTTGTAATATTTCCTAGTAGTTTAATTGTAGCAACAATATAACTAGAGAGACATTAACAACACCCGAAACATGCATCAAACCCTAGTTAGTCAATGCAATATCTAGGATGCATCACCTTTTCAAGCACAGTAGGGTCTGTAGCATTTGCCCTTTCAAGTAGCCGAAACAATCCAATTGCAAAGAAGCGACTGTAGTTAAAATTTTTCTTTTCCCTTGCTCGTTCAGCAATATCTTTCAATATTCCCTCGACCTCTCCATCTCTAGATTGAAATTCAACAATAGACTTTGCATCCTGTGAACTAGCCCATTCTTCCAGCTTTTTGGCATCACTCCTGTAATGCTCATTCACTGAAATATGTCAAGAGTCAAGATATTGCTCCTTCAAAATAATAGAGTGCATGTGAATTAGACATTCAACAGCCATATTTGAAAAATATACATCACAACATTTGAGACTAACAACTAAAATCACAGAATGATCAGGCTAACAAACCAAGATGAATGCTAAGCTTTAACTTCATAAATCAGGAAGAAAATTGAAAATGCAATCAGTAATTATGTTTGTTTGTATAAGAGAAGTATAAAATTCCTACCAGCCCTCACCAAGTAATACCTAGCACCACCAGAGCAAGGTTCCAATAGGTACCAATAAAATACTGTACCACCAGGCACATGAGTAACCAAGGTAACTACACTGAACTGTGGGCAGTTGAAAGCAGTGTCGCATAGGAACCTGCTGAATCCCATTTGTTTTCCCATCCCCAGGAACTTGGAAACTACGTGGAGTCATTCCTATTTAGAAGCAGTCATCCTGAAGATATGGGAGATAAGATCAAATATGATAATTTTATTAATAGCCAGCAAATGACCACAAAAGAAAGTCAATGGAACTGCCAAGTACAATAGTGCCAAATACAAAGTGGGAGTGCAGAAGGTAGCTCCTACATAAAGCAAGATGTAGAAAGTAAGAAAATGTAAGGTAATGCCATATGCTAAAACCTAAAAACGGAACTCAGATAGTGGAAAACAGAATTGGGAGAAATGAACCCAGAATCTGCAATAGAAAAAGTGCAGGCAAATCAAGATCCGCTAGCACTCGCTACCCTAACATTTGAGACTAAATGGAGGAAGCTCAAGATAGAATGTTGTTTGGAAGAGGAGCTGGATGATAAGCTGGGTAGAGCACTGTGTTGCTCCCTAGATGAGGTCGACCGCCCACCGATGAGGCTTGTTACCCCAACATGTAGGGGGTGACTTGATGATCAACGCCTATGTGATTTTCCATCACATCCAGCAGCTCCAGAGATGAAATCTATGGGTGCACCCATAGATATTTTCCAGACTCTTCCAGCTTTTGCCAGATCACCACTATTGTGCCACAGATGCTTGGGGCCTTGTTGCAGTTGATACCATTGTTATGACATATGCCAGGTCCCAGAACACATTGACACCTGGGGATTTCTCTCTTGTATATGGGCTATATGATCATAAGGGGTTAAATGGTGTATTCTATAGAAGTTCATGTACTTTTAGTTTATATTTCATAACTTGGATGTACCATGGTGTACTCATAATTCCCTTAGATAAGTGTAAAGCCTTATATTTCATGTCATCTTACACTTTTAGCTAGCCATATTTCATGCCATGTCATTTCACTAGCCATTTCACTCATTTTATAGTTTTCCTTTTTCACAGTTGACTTATTATATGTCACATTCTATGGTCTCTATACTATTCCCATGTACGAATGCCTAAATTAAATCAAAAGACTCGATGTACTCAAAAGACGAAGCAGCCAAATAAATAAATGCTTAAATGTGAGTAAAATACCCCCTTGCAAAAAGCTAGGTACCTTTGTCCCAGTTTATCAAAGCTAAGTCTAAATAAATGGAATAAGCCAATGAAAGGGCTTACAAAGAATATTGAAAAAAAATAGCAAAAAAGAACTAGAAAGGGTAGCTCAAGAAAATGCTCCCTTCAAAGGCACACATGTGGAAGAAAAATCTTAAACCCCTAGCTCTTGAAAGTTAAGGGGTAGACCTAACTCCTATACACATTTCTATGATAGTCAATTCGCAACTACCTTCTTCCCCACTTCACATTCACTCCATTACCCTTACCTCACTTAGAAACTTAGGACTTATTGCCGCCTTTCATGCACCTGGGGGGATTAGCGCGGCAGAAATCTTTAGGCCACTGAGTGCGTCCTTGGGGGCAAGTCTCGAGTTGAGATACTGCCACTCAACACTCAACTCCTTCGTCTAGGCCAACTCCTAGTGAAGCCAAGGGGAGTGGTCCCTATAAAAGAATCTAAGGAATTTAGGCTAAGAAACAAAAGATGAAACTAGTCTAGGAGTTTGAAAGGAAATACTGAAACAAGACTTTGCAAAAGAAAGTTAACTCAACAGCATGAAATACAAATTAATCCATCCATATAAGATTTACTTTAAGAAAAACGATTGTATGATGTATACCAGTGGCAAATGGAGTTTGAAAAAGGAGTATTGTTGAGATGAGTGTTTTGCAAATGTACTTGGTTAGTTTTAATTATTAAAAACCGAGTGGATTAAGCGGAAAGGGATTCCCGATATACTCGAAAGTACTTGGGAATATGTCTGGATTTCAACTAATGTGGCTTTGCACAAGGACATGTGGGATAGATGAAGTCACAGGAGTGTGTCCAACACTACACCAAACGAGCGTGTATCCTGACGGGGCCCCACGATCACTGTCTAGTTGTTTCCACTTGCTTCGCAAAATTTGCCCACAAATAATGAAGCTCGAAAACTCCAGATTTTTGATGTGTTTTGGGGATTGATTTTATTAATGGTGAGTTCTTAATGGATCTGGAAATCATTGAGTGCACACTTCCATTTTTTGTTATCCCAAAGATCAGGCGAACCTGCGATGGGAAAGAGCATACACGAAAATGGCGAAGTGTTTGTTCCAACTTGAGATTGTGGAAACAAAGCAAAGAAATAAAATTGTACTACCTTAGGAAACAATACAACCTGTTAAGGCGGAGTGTGTGATTATGTTACAAAAGTAAAGCAAAAGGTTAGAAAATTTCACACCACGAATAGAAACGTGCAAATCCCACCAAGGGGGATGGGGTGCAAGCAATTTGAAAGCTCACTTGTTTTTCTTTAATTATGGTATTTACAATGCCTTTGAGGTGGATGCCTTTGGTCCTTATAATTTTGGATCCAAAGGATTACAAGGTTTTATGAGTAAGACAAGATCAAGAATGGTGCTCCAGGAGATCTTTGAACAGCTTGGAGCTTTGATTTTCCAACAACACTTCTCCTTCTCCTGGCGATAAAAGTGAAAAACCAGCCACCTATAATGCACCAAATGTGCCAAATGAATCGTTAAGAGCATTAAAAGATTGGAAATATGCATAAGTACTTAATAACAACTAGATCTACTAATATTGTTGTATGCTTTTGGATCTAGATACATGCTTAAATAAATAATCTCTTTATATATTCTTTGAAAAGACAAACTAATTCACTTATGCATGTGAGTAACCGTAACCAAAGAGAAATTTTAAGAAAAAGAGAAGGAGAGAGATAGAAGGAATGTTGGAAGACTGGGAATATTTGGGCCATGGAGTTTGCAAGTGGAAAGCAGAGGGACTATGCTCTTCAAAATTTGCTTGAAAGTTGGAGGAGCCAACCAAGATCAACCATCCCTTCAAACTAGATACCTACATTAACTTACAAATCTTTGCACAAAAAAAGGTTACAAGCAAAGGTGTTGCCAGAAGTAGATACTTCGAAAGCATGCAATTAAACAAAATGTACATGCGAGCTAAGAGATCTACAACCATCAAACAATAAGAGCATGAATCAAACTAGAACAATCTCTTATCCTACCGAGAGATAGCACCCTTGTAGGTCTTAGATTTTTACAATTTATTCAAAATGATCTAGGATCTTATCTGAGAGAATAACATGCACAGCAATAATCACAAGAGACAAGAGACAAAGATTTTCCTCGGGGAAACCATAAAGGAGAAAACCCCGTAACTTCCTCAGAGATAGAATGAGCACCAGTAGCAAAAGTAAAACCCAAAAGTATAAAGATGATCTTCGACAACTACTCTCTCTCTCACTTGTGCAAGCTTTTCCTCTCTCTCTCTGATGCGAACTTGATGACCGAGTGTGTGTGTAAAATAGAGAGTCGCTCTCTCTATTTATAATTTTATACTTTATCCTTACTTGACTTTTTTCCCTCAACAGGGCCAATTTCTCTAGGAGAGTCTAATAACCCTAAAACAACTTAACTATAGGGTCTAATGCCCCAACATACAATGGAGGGTCAACCTCAATGACTTTAGATGAATTAAATATAGTAATGACTCTCCCGATCGGAGGAATAAACATCTTCGTCGGGGTACAATAAAATACAATATGAAATATACAAGTGAATATCTTCCAAAGTTACATTTACATTAACACTCCCTCTTAACTAAGAAGGTATTCTCTTGACACAGACATCAATACATATAGGCACAAGTCTTCAACACTAGATCATCATCGTCATTGTTGTTGTTGTCCTCATCATCTCGATCAAATGGTGCTATCTCTTGAATCTACTCGTCATAGGAAGTTCTACAGAGCCAGCCCTTTTTCATGCTAGATGTAGTATAGCTCAGGACTTATTGCCTTGCAAAACCTGAAGGATCTTCCAGGACTGATTATATGCCTCTACAAAACCTGAAGGAGCATCCCAGGACTGATTATATGCCTCTGCAAAACCTCAAGGATCTCCAAGGGCTGATTATATGCCTCTGCAAAACCTCAAGGAGCATCCCAGGACAAATTATATGCCTCTGCAAAACCTCAAGGAGCATCCCAGGACAAATTATATGCCTCTGCAAAACCTGAAGGATCTCCCGCACTAATTATATGCCTCTGCAAAACCTGAAGGATCTCCCAGGACTGATTATATGCCTTTACAAAACCTGAAGGAGCATCCCAAGACCGATTATATGCCTCTGCAAAACCTGAAGCCCTACTATCACCTTATCATCTTCAGAGCATCTCATCGTCACTCGGAGCACAGCCCAGATGCACACATCTCGACCATAGCCCTTAGATCTACACCATGAGGGGATAAACCTACCACCATGTGAGAATGGCTCTCGTGCATCTGCATCTTCCGGACCCATCACCTCCCCTTGGAAGGAACCTCGATCTAAAGTACACCAAGCTTCTCTCTGAAGTATTCAAACCTCACTTTGGCTAATGGCTTGGTCAACACATCGGCTATTTGTTCGTCCGTCGCAACATACTGGAGCTTCACTGCTCCTCTTTGCACCATATCCTTGATATAGTGGTACTTGATCTCAGTGTGCTTCGACTTGTCATGAAACACTAGGTTCTTGGACAACTTCACACAACTTTGGTTGTCACAGAAGATACAAGTCGCCTCTAACTAGAGATCAAACAAATCAGACAATAGCTTCCTAAGCCATACTGCCTCACAACTGGCTGAACAAGCTGCAACATCCTCTGCTTCGGTTGTACTCAGTGCCATGCAAGGCTGCTTCCTGCTAAACCAACAGATCACACCTGATCCCATACTGAAGCAGCACCTCAAAGTGTTGTTCCTATCTACGGCACTGCCAGCCCAGTCTGAATCAACGTAACCCTGTAGGTTAACCTTTTGATTTGCTTCATATCTGAGCCCATAATCAACTGTACCCTTTAGTTACCTCAATATATGCTTTGCAGCAACCAGGTGAACTTGTCTTGGATCCGTAAGAAACTGGCTCATGGTGTTCACAACAAAGCATATGTCAGGTCTCATGTTCGTCAAGTACATCAATGACCCAATCATCTGACGATATATTGTGGCATCAATTGACACTGATGAAGCATCACAAAGTAGCTTCAAGTTTGATGCCATGGGTGTGGCTATTGCCTTGCAGTCCATCATCCAAAACCTCATCAGAATCTCTACTGTATACTTCCCTTGACCAAGGAAGACTCCATCTGCACTCTGCCACACCTCCATACTTAGAAAATAATGCATCATGCCCAATTCCTTCATCTCGAACTCAACAGCAAGCTTCCTCCTTGTATCTGCAATCAACCCATCTTCACCTGTCACAAACAGGTCATCTACATATAGTAGGAGTATTATTGGGTTCCCTTTCTCAACCTTGTAGTAAATATTTGAGTCTGCTTTATCCTTGGTAAAGCCCAAAACTAGTCAGGAAGTTGTCCATCCTGTCGTACCATGTCCTGGGCACCTGCTTCAATCCGTACAAAGCTTTCTTCAGTTTGCATACATGAGTCTGCTTGTCATGTGTCTTAAATCCGAGTGGTTGCTCCACATACACTTCCTCTTCCACTACACTATTCAAGAATGTTGTCTTGACATCCATCTGGTGTATCTTCCATTTCATCACTGTAGCCAGAGCAAGTATAGTTCTTATGGAAGTGTATATGGCCACAGGTGCAAAAGTCTCCTCGTAATCTATCCCTTCCTTCTGGGAGAAGCCACATGCCACAAATCTTGCTTTATATTTCTCTGTGTTGCCATCTATAGCACGCTTGATGTTGTAGATCCACTTGGAAGTCACAATGGACTTCCCTTCTGGTCTCGGGATTGTTATCACCAACCTTGTAGTTGCTTATGTGAGGTGGACCCAGGATGGATGGTAGAGGGACAAGCAACTAAGGAGGTGGAACCAAGACTGCCTAGACCCCCAGATGGATGGTTGTCACGCCAATCAAGGTAGCCTTCACTTTATGTGTCTTAGCCCAAGACAACAAAGGGGGAAACCCAGATCTACTCCCGACGAGAGAGACCAAACCTAGACACCAGAACAAATCAAATGGACTTTGAGGTACGTAAGGTGTAAGGTAAAGGGAACCCTAGATCTAAGTGTGATGTCAAAAGGTGAGCCAAGGCTTTGTATCAGGGCTTAGGAAGTATGAGGTTCAATCCAAAGTGGGACACAAATGACCTATAAGGTGAAAACTAGATCTGGGGTTGGGGTACTAGCAAAAGGTGAGGATATCCGCTACCTTGGGAAACGTGACCAATGCAGGGAGGTCAAGGACAAGATTGGGGCTATCTAGCACCAATGGATAGACTTAATGATAGCTGTGACAGTATCAAAATTCCTGAGTCATCAAGGAAAGATTAGATTGCAAGGAAAAGAGACCAAAGAGGGGATAGCGCTAGGGTTGGAAATCAATGCTTGTTGGACCTAGGGTAATGGAGTCAATATCATCCCAGCGTTGGAGTGGACCCACCTGGGAAATGCCCTGATCTATGGATCCAGGAAATTATTTGGCTGAAAAATTCAATCTACAAGGGAAACCAACAGTAAGGTGGCTTGCGCTAGGGTTTGGAGCAGTGTTACATAGGGACACGTCCCGGAGGGTCGGGGACGCGTTTCGCGCGTCCCGGGGACTCCGAAACTCCATCCGAAACGTTTCGAGACGTCCCCCTTTTGGCGAAACTTGGCGAGACACAGCCCGAAACGTTTCGGTGAGCGGCGAAACTTGAGGGGACTTCCTGGCGTCCCAACCGAAACTCCAAAATTTCACCGAGACTTGTGGGCGTCCCGCCCCGAAACTCTGAATTTTTTTTCTTCTTAATTTAAAAAAAATAAAAAAAATTAAATAAATCATTAAAAAAAATTAAAACCATTTAATAAAACTTAAAATTTTATTATTTATAAAGTTATAAACTTATATATTAAAATTTTAAATTTTAAACATAAAAAAATATTAAAAACTAAATAATAATAAAATTTTAAATTTAAGACAACCAAAAATATTAAAAACTAAATATTACAAACTAAATAATAAAAACTAAATATAATTTACAATGTCTAACCTAAAGTATATTATATAATTCTAAACTATCAATGGTTGTGAAACAAATACAATATCATACTATCTAGTATCATTGATTCATTTTTTCAATCACTTAAAAGTCAAATCTAAAGATTATCAAATATGATGTGCATGTTAATCATAGATTCATATTGATATAAAATATATTTATAAATTATTATAATATAATGATAATCTTGATGAATCCTGTAATGTGTTTGAACTTTGAATTTTGCATTTACATTGCATGATTGCAGATTCCAGAATGATGAATGTTTGTTATTGTTGGGATTTATATTTTTCATATTTTTAATATTTTTAAATTTTTTATGACTATCGCGTCTCGCCGTCCCCGTTGAATTTCTCTAAAATTTGGGGGTGGTCTCCACACGTCCCGAATTTGCATCTCCCCGAACCCGCGTCCCGCCGTCCCAAAACCTTGGGAGAACATTGGTTTGGAGAGCCAGATCCTCAGATCTAGGACAATCTGGACACCATCAACTCAGCGTTGGAGGGGAAATGGGATGGGGATGACCTAATATACAAACCCAAGTTGGAAAAATGCCGAAAAATCAAATCTAGGAAAAAGTCAGAAAAATGATGAGAAGCGCTAGGGTCCTGGAAGACAGTTTCTCAGATCTAGGGACACCTGTCAGCATCTAGCTCAGCGTTGGAGGTGATTTGGAATGAGAAGGACTCGATCTACAAACCCAAGTTGTTATTTTCTCGGAAAAATCAGATCTCGGAAAAAGTCAAAAATTCAGTGAGGGGCGTTAGGATTTGAGAAGGCAGTTTCTCAGATCTAGGACAAACCAAGCAGAATTAGCTCAGCGTTAGGGGTGAATTGGTGAGAGGGAGGCCCGATCTACAAAACCCAACAATGGTTTGTCCAAAGATCAAGCGGTTTATTTTTTAATAATTTTGGTTTTTTTATTATTTATGGAATTTTCAGTAAAATGAAGTAAAGCATGTGTCAATGGGTTGAGATCCGGAAGAAAAGAACTAACCTGTAGATCTTACCTGGAAATCCTTGTAGATGCCTTGAAGGTGATGATCCCTGCTATCCCAATCAATTTGAGAAGACCTATGTGATTTCTAAGCCCAACGTTTTGCTCCAAGTGACCAATGCGCCTTCTCTCCTGCACAAGCAAACATCAACAGTATCAGATTTGTCGTATCATGAAAGAAAAGCAAGATCTACAGAAAAGTAACAAGATGCAATCATAGATCACAATGAAACTAATGAAACCCCCTTGTCACAGACGAAACCAGTCCAAGCGAGTTGAGGTCCCCCTGCAAAAACGCCCAAGATGAAGCTGCCCTCCTGTAGACAAGACAATGATCCCAAAAAATATATATATCTCACACAAATTTCCCGAATGCTAGGAAGCAAAAGACTTTCCAATCACCATCTAAGAACTCCAGATGCAAAGGAGATCCAAAAAATATCCACAAGAAAGTTTTTCTATTAATCAGATCCAAGAGCCAAAGACCCCTTACAAATGAGAAGCTCTCTCCTTTAAATAGAAACGAGAGAACCAAAACCCTAACCACATTCAAAATGAGTGGCTAAGATTAAAAGATATAAATGTTCTAATCAATGGTTGAGATGAGCTCAACATATAATACACGGATCAATATAACCATAAAGTACCAAAGTGGACTAAATCACCCATAAACAGGGCACCCCACTCAACAAGAAATAAATGAAGCACATGGTGGGTCCATGGAGTGTTAATTAACTCCCTCTGGGTGCCCCGTGGCACAATAAAATAATATAATATTATAATTTTTTGACTTTGTGCCTCCTTGAGGAAATCGTGAGCCTCCCAAAAGCTCCAGAAAATAATATAAAAATGCCCAAAAAATAGGTGTGGGCCCAATCAGGTGCTGCAACTGCTTGAGAAGGTGCAGAGGACATCACACTCATCGTCATGACTCATCCCATGTCATTTCCTTGCCTCAGTAGCCCAAATCGATTTCTTCAATAGCCATTTAATCATTTATTAATTTGCCTCAGGAAATGTGAACCTACCAAAACGGCCTCCTAGGGTGTCTGCGTTGTCCAAGTAAGCCCACCAAGCTATCTGGGATGGGGGTTCTATGGTATAATCAAGTGGTTGCACCCCCTATGCCCCATACAACGCCCTAGGAGATCCCATAAAAACATCTCCCTGCTCAGACACATCATCCTGTGAAGCAAAACTACATCAAAAGGGTAAAATGAGCCTGATCATCTCTGCAAGTGCCCGGAACTGAAAAAGAAGCTATCTCACTAGACTCAGAGAGTCGAAATCCATCTAGGGTGCATACTCATACCCTTTCCAGGTCTCTGCCTAATCATCAACAATATCCAATAGACAATATAATCACCTATAAATGACCAGATACCAATAGTATAATTCAGACTATCATCCATCTGCTGCAAGTGTTACAAGGCTAAGACATGCTCTACAAATCATTTAAGTAACAATCATAACAAGTAGCACTCAACTCACTGGTGGTACATCAACCAAATACATATATAGGGTTTTATTTATTACTACTCAGACCAGACTTCCAGGACTATACTCACTTCACAGTTGTAGTCAATTTGCTAGTGAAGGGTGAAGGCTGAAATTGACAAGGCTAGGAAAAAGGATGACTACCAACTTAACATCATGACACTTTGGATATAGAAAGGGAATACTCACTATAACCACATGCCGAACAAACAACAACACAGGGAATGGCAATGCCTCACAAATGGTTGAGTTGTTGAGAAAGTGCTTATTCAACTTAGGCATCATGTCTACATCAAGTTTGATCCAGGTTCATTAGGACCATCAATTTTATTTCCATGGCCTTTTTGGCCTATATGACCTTTTGGGGACTTCACTAGTGCTTAAAAGCACAGCTAACTGCAGCTTTCATCCAAGACATATTCAAATTTATAAGGTCAGCAATATTTGGATATAGCATATATTTAACCATTGCTTTTGGGACCTTTTCTTAAACCCTTCACGGGGTATTTTAGCATTTCATTGCTCTTGCCCTTTGCTCGCATATGTTAAGAAACACATTTTAGAATTTGCATTTTCCATGGGCGCATATATAAAATTTCCAATACAAGTAGTACATGAGCTTTCAGTTTTAGCCAACAACATCTCAAGTGACTAGGGGGAGTTCTGCACAGTTCCAAACATCGGGACAACCGACCAAAATGATTTAGGCATACAATACAACTCACCAAAGGCAATTTATGTCACCAACTCAGAGCCAAGACACAATATAAACAGGGAGGTTTGTCCAACAAAGGTTCTAGCGGGGAAAGGTCCTCCATGCCACAAGTCATGTAGTAAGTCGGGTTAAAACAAAACTGGAAGGAAATGGATGGGTGGAGACAATGAATCAATGAAGCCAACACTAGCAAGCCAGAGTATGGTGGGAATGACTACCTCTATTCTCCCTAGGGAGGGTAAAACAATGAGTATAGATCAGGAACTTCTAAGTCTAAGTAGGGACATCAATACATAATACAAATACATCCAAGTCCATATATTTATGACCGCCAAATCATGACACTAAATGCTAGTATATGTCACAAAGATGAGTATAAGAGCAATGATAACCATAACACAATATAATAAATGCTGAGTCATAACCATGCAAATAATCCATTTGAACCATCATCTGTCCAATGAGAAGACACTAACACCAATCTGGGCATCACTAACTGCTCTACAAATGACTAAATGGCTACATCAGTCCTCAAATCTGAGTGTCTTGAGACTCAGTCCTGACATAGGAGAGTATAATAGTCCACCAACAAAATAATGATCCGTCAAAACTGCTCATCTCAGCATCTCATATGTAGGAGATCTGGCTGAAAAATGTACTGTATCTTAAAAATAGAATATGGTAGCCTGGCTACTATATATGTGATAACAGGGATCACATTCCAAACATCATTCTTCATGATCGACCAATACTCCTCGATCATGGCATCCTTCCATTCTTTCTTTTATGTCGCTTCTTCATAGCTGGAAGGTTCTTTGTTAATGATGTCGCACAACAGGACTACATAGATGGAGTATGGCCAAGGTCTCTTGCTTTCTCTGTGCATTCCTTCTGGAGCACCATATCTCTCTGCATCTAGAATTGCCTCTCATACCCATGTTGGTTTCCTCTTGTGAGAATTCTTCTCATAGGGTGAATCTACAGGTTCCTGAGGTTCTTCCATTTCTCGATCTTCTTCTAGAGTTGCTTCATTCATTGTTGTATCTCGGATCCTGGGTACTTCTGGTTCTTCAATGTCTTCAATAGGTGGTTTTATGGATTTGTTCTATGCTGAGTCTTCGTCAAATGTCACGTCCCTGCTGATATCAATCTTCTTGTACCCTGGAAAGTATATTTTGTAAGCCTTCAATTTTTCACTCTATCCCACAAATATGCCCTTCTTTACTGAAGGGTCTAACTTCGTTTGTTTCTCCTTTGGAATGTGTATGTACACCGAGCAGCCAAATATCTTGAGATTGTTGACTTATGGTTTCTCGCTGAAGAAGGTTTCTTCTAGTGTCTTGTTGTCCAGTATTCTGTCTAGAGTACGATTCTGTACATACACGGTTGTTCTTGCAATTTCTGCCCATTGGTGCATGGGAAGATCCTGATCATCAAGCATTGCTCTTGTTGCTTCCATAATAGTTCTATTCTTCCTTTCTGCAACTCCATTTTGTTGTGGATTGTATGGAGTGGTCAACTCCCTCTTGATCCCTGAATCTCTGCATAATTCCTTGAATTCTTCTAATGTGAATTCTTTCCCATTGTCTGATCGAAAGGTCCACTCAATGAACCGAATGACATTGGACCACATACATCAGAATGGATGACTTCCAAGATTCCTTTTGCTTTGCTCTCGCTACTTGGAAATGTCTTCTTTATGTTCTTTCCCTTCGCACATCCTTTGTAGATGCCTTCATGCTTTGTCTGGATTTCAGGAAGACCGTTAACTGCTTTGCTTGCAAGTGATAGTGCTCTATAATGCACATGTGCAATCCTTATATGCCATAATTCACTTGGCTCCATGGAGTCATGGACCAAGGCTTGTTCAGATTGGCCCTTCAGTTTGCATAAGCCTCCCTCTTGCTCTCCAATCACTACTGCATCGTCTATGGTCTTTGCCTTTGGGCATATAAAAAGTTGGCCATCAATAAATGCAACCCTCATACCTTTTGCATCCAATGCAGATATGGAGAGAAGATTCTTCTCGAGTCCTGGTACATATAGAACATCCTTCATCTTCAAAGATTTTCCAGAGTTTAGCTTGTAAGAGGCTTCACCGCTTCCTTTTATAGGGTATTGGTAGTCATCCCCACGTTTCACATTGTGAGGTGACTCATGTTCAGATAGATTCATAAAGGATTCCTTAAATCATGTCATATGCTTGGAAGCCCCACTATCTACAAGCCAATCATTGCTCCCATGTGAAACAATACCTGTGAGAGGCGAGATCATAACATATTCTTCGTCGCTTGAAGGATCTTCACTATCTTCTCCAGTTCTCTTCCTAAGAGGTTCATCATCCTCTGCAGTGTGAGCATGATGTCTTTTCTTGTTGTTCTTTTCCTTTTTGTTCTTGAGACAATCTCTGGAAAAATGTCCCTTCTCATCACAAGTATAGCATCTAATATTAGATAGATCTCTCCTGGGTCTTCTAAGGTTATCCTTCTGATTTTGGTGGTAATGTTTTTCTTTCTTGTGATGAGAGTGCTCCCTTTTGTTATTCTCGATGTGTGATGTGAGAGCTTGATCTTCATTTCCCATCTTTTCTTCTCGAGCTATGATTCGAGCTTCTTCTTGTGAGCATTCCTCCCACAGCCTACTGAAAGTGATTAACTTTCTTCTAACACAAATTCCTTGAATAAAGGAGTCCCATGACCTAGGGAGACCATTCAAGGTGGTCATCACAACTTCTACATTCTCTATGTCTTCTCCCACAACTTCAAGTTGTTCCTTGATTTGAGAGACCCTTGGAAAGTATGATTGTATGGTCTCTGCATTCTGAATCTTCACATTCTTCAACTGATTTCGCAAGGTCATCTTCCGATTTATATTCTTTCTTTCAAATAGCTTGGTCAAGGAATCAAACATCTCTTTAGGTGTCTTTAAGGAAGGCACATGTGGTATAAGGTGATCCTTGATAGAATCAACAATAATGCTCTTGGCCTTGACCAAGTTCTTCTTGTGTAAAGCTTTAGCCTCATCTCCCTCTGGAACCGGATCTTCTTCATTTATGTAGGCGTCCAATGTAGACACTGAGAGGGGGGGGTGAATCAGTGTGCAACCAATTTTAACCTTTTTCACAGTTTATCAGGGTTAGCTACCAATTCATCAATTCATTACTCTTTCATAAACATTTCATAAACATCTTCCAGATCATCATTCATAAATCAAAAGCAGTTAAACCATCAAGAGCCATAACACAGAAGAACACCACATCATATGAATTTGTAATCTTTTTATATTATTTGGGTCCGGCTACAACCGTTAGGGGAAATCAGCACCTACTGATAAATAGAGCACCTACTCTTAATCCAGGACCCTGCCTGGTTTTCTTAGACCCTGCTAAGAAGTGGTTGAGGTATCCTAACCTCAAGAGCAAGTCAAGCTTGCATTTACATTAAGGCTTACTGTCACAAGACAACTCTGTCATATCATCAACACTGCTCTGCTGTAACATTGCTCAGCATTCATCTACTGCTGCTCAACACTATTTATCAGTGCTCGTCAATCTTAGCTGCTGGTCATTGTCAATTCTGTCTGGCACATCATTCTGATCATAATCATGAATACATCATGCTGCTGTCAGCATCATCCAACATCCATCATATCAAACTGATATCAATCTGCTTTGTATTTGGCACTAGTCAGATCACAACCTTTCAGCTGTCAAATCAAGTAGTCATACACTGCTCATGCAAGTCTGGTCATATACAATTTTCCTCTTCACTTCTTTACCTCAATCAATGTATGTCATTGCTGAACATATTCCTGTGTAAACATCATCTCACTAGCACAACCAACCTTGTGACTGTGTAAATCTTCTGCTGCTGGTTGAACTCTGAACTGGAAGCTTTACTGTACATATCTTTATCTATGCATGCTGTCACAGACTTCAAATCAAGCTTGGACTGTTCATTCCCACAGTCAGCCTTTGACACAGTCAAACTGGTAGATGAATGCACACTCATCACTCAGTCTGAGAACGGCCTCCCATGCACTGTGATATCAATCATTACCAAATGTTACCTGTCACCTGAGTATATGTCTGCCTAGAATCAGATGTCACAACGCTGTACACATACCAGCTGCTGAGTGAGAATCCTTCTTGGAAAGAATACAAACTGTGACAGCTTCCAATCGGAACCTCTCTGTGTAATACTTAGAAAGCCTGGAAACAAGAATAGAGGTCTGAAACAACACAAATTTCTGACCTGATTTATGAAGATAATTAGCAGTGATTCTTCCCCAGATTTGTACAGTCAACTCGATCACACTTACAGGCTGAATGGTAGAGAATATAACTGCTGGAGATGAAGGAGACTCCCAGCTTGAAGAGGACTTTGTCAAAAATAAATAGTATCAACTCATAGCCATCTTAAACCACATAGATCAGATCCAACTCATAGCCATCTTAAACCACATAGATCAGATCCAATGCATACTGAAATAACTGAATACTTGTTCCATAAAGTCTGATTTCATATAGCTGTTTGCTGCTGTCTCCTTCTTTTAATAAGTACAATGTATGAAGGTCAATTACCATGCAATTCCATACTAAATATGTAGTGAAAATCTATACAAGAGAGCCCCATAAAGTTCAGACAATCACATAACATCTACAGCAGTTTCCTGGGTATTTACATTCATCCTGGATGAATCTACCATGAATCTGTGTGTTTAGACTAACAGTGGCAGCGAATTCCTTGTAAGGAGTATCTTCTTCAGCAAAGGCTTCTTCTCCATCAGGCTTTGTAAAGGCATGTGATCTCAAACCTGTTTATGCTATTCCAGACATGTATTTGCCACTAAAAGTATTATATATCAGCTCATTATGTCGCTGGTTACTGCGAGTTGAAAAGACTAACATTATAGGAAATTATTTCAAAATCACTGCAAAAGAGAATGTTTATCACTGTGACAGTCAAATCTCTTTCTATAGCTTCCCCAAAATTTCATCAATTAAAAAATCACGCTCTAATAAAATACCTCTACTGTCACATAAAATCGCAGAGAACTCCACCCGAGATTTATTGCTTGGACTGTCTTATACTCCAAAATTCAAAGAAGATATAGCTCACAATTTCCAGAGCTCTTTAAAGAGAGAGAACACGCCCAGATTTGTCATGAAATGCCCAACATGTAAATACCAGCATATAATGACAGCGTGCTGGAGATTATTTCAGATCTGGAATAAATGGCAGCGTGCTGGAGATTATTTCAGATCTGGAATGATGGATTTGTCATAAAATGCCCAGCTGAGAGATGAATATAAAATGGTCTTTACGCTGAAACTCAACTCTTTACCGCTGTAGCTTCACTCTGAAAATGCAAGATATTCTCACCAACTGATTCACCTCTTTCCCTCTATCAGAATTATGCCACGACTACACAAGGCAAATGGGTAATTTCTTCCACTAACGCACTCCCTTGAAAAGACATGAGATCCCTGCTCAAAACCACAGAAATAAAACACCAGATCTGATAGGAATGATTCTATGATGCAATCGGCAGCTTCATCATCACGTGGTACTCATATGTCCCACAAAACAAATGTGATCAAAACAAAACGCTGAAAACTCGAGCTTGCTGCCTGTATACCTTTCCCTTTGCCAGCAGAGATTAGCGCCTGTTCTTTCCTCGGTCCAATCCTTTAAAAATATACGACTCCTTCAATCGTTGGATCATCCTCAATCAAAATGTATAGTCATATTTATATGAAGGGTAAGTATTTTAATCCCTTTGTAATTCACTACCTTACCCCATTTAATAGATTTTTAAAAAAATCTTTCTATAAAGTCACCCATTAGAGTCACCTTAAGGATTATTCTGTTGACTGGGCTGACTTCTTTGACTATTTTAAACTTCAATCAACTTAAGGGACTTTTTCAACAACCTTTAGCTCCAATGACCATCTCCTAGGTCTTCAGCATCATTGGTTGGGTGGTGGCATCAATGACATCATGACCATGTTGGCATCAATGACAATTTCATCAACATCCAATTCATTCTCTTCAAGGACTAGTGAAATCCTATACTTCCATGCTCTGAAGTTATCAGCGCCTTCAAGCTTATCCTCAAGCTTGGTGCGGTGAGACATCTTTAATGAGAACCTCAAATGGAAACACAAAAGACTTAGATCTTACCAATTTGAGATGACTGGGATGCATCTAGAGCCGGTCTTCTACAATTCTGGTTTTTCTAGTCAAGATTCAAATTAGGGTTTGACTTTCCCATAGTTTTACCCAACCAAAAATTTCGATCTTGGTCTCAAAATTTCGATTTTGAGTAGGACAACAATCCTATGTTGATTGCATTCCAAAATTCCACTTCTGTGAAAAGCCCTAATTTCCCGCATTAGTGACAGGCCAAAAAATGAAAATGCCCAGAATCATATTCAGCTTCGACGGGAAGATGCACCCTCCTAAGGCGAGTTAGCCTAGCCTCCTTTCCTTGACGATCTGTAGAGAGAGACCCAAAAATTAAGAAGCCCTAGCTTTTGCAGCTGCATTATGCCGCCTTCTCAATTTGGCTATGATACCATGTTAGATTTTTACAGTTTATTCAAAATGATCAAGGATCTTATCTGAGAGAATAACATGCACAGCAATAATCACAAGAGACAAGAGACACAAAGATTTTCCTCGAGGAAATCATAAAGGAGAAAACCCCATAACTTCCTCAGAGATAGAATGAGCACCAGTAGCAAAAGTAAAACCCAAAAGTATAAAGATGATCTTCGACAGCTGCTCTCTCTCTCACTTGTGCGAGCTTGTCTTCTCTCTCTCTCATCCGAACTCGATGAGTGAGTGTGTGTAAAATAGAGAGTCACTCTCTATTTATACTTTATCTTGACTTGACTTTTTTCCCTCAACAAGGCCGACTTCTCTAGGAGAGTATAATAACCCTAATACAACTTAACTCTAGGGTCTAATGCCCCGACATACCATGGAGGGTTAACCTCAATGACTTTACATGACTTAAATATATTAATGACTCTCTCGATCAAAGAAATAAACATCTCCGTCGTGTTGAAGTTAGTGCAACTGTGAGACCCATTCTCAGAGAATGGTACCCTAGTCAGCTGACTAGGACAGAGTAAGACCCTAGAAGGTACCCCAGGGCCCCCAACAGTCTCCTAGGGTTCTTGGTCTAGGGCCAAGTAGGTTGATGCCATGGCAAAGCCCCTAGCATATGGCTAGGGCCCCTATGTGCCTCTAGCGTATTCTGGTCTAGGACCAGGAACACAATGTCTAAGTAGATCCTGCAGATAGAGGCAAAGACATATTTTGGTCTGGAACCAGGGACGCAATGTCCAAGAAAGTCCTGCAGACAGTTGATCAATTTTCAGTGTGAGACTGAAACTCAGCTTAGTACTGAGAACCATTCCACGAGAGAATGGAGGACCCGGTCAGGGTTTAGGGATTGATCAACTTGATTCAGTGTGAGACTGAAACTTGGCCTAAGGCTGAAAGCCATTCATTAAGAATGGAGGTTAATGATGTCCCCTCCTAATCGGTTATTGCTAGGTTGCTTCTCAAGGGACTAGCCACCCCTTGACGATGTCCCTAGTACCTAACCCTTAGGAGCAGTGTTAAGGACAAAAGGATTGTACCATCCATTTGGATCTTTCCCCTTATACAGTGATGACAATATATATATAACTATGTACCTTGAGAGAGAGAAAATTCTTTGGTCTTATTGGTCTTAATTGAACGATTGTCCCCCTTTACAACTCACTTGATCTTGTGGTTGTTGACTCTTGGTCCTTCTTACTTGGTCCTAGCACTCTCACTTGTGTGCACCTTTGAGTATGATGACTCCTACTTTATGGAGTGTATTTACCTAATGGTTCATTAAAGACCATTAAACCATAACAATATATGTTACCTTATGTTTTGTTAAAGAACTCTTGACCTACTTATAGTTTTGGACTATTTACCTTATGTTGGACCTTTGGATTTTCGCTTTATTATAAATTCATTAAAAAATTATTTGTCTTATTAATAAAATCTTGTGATTTTATTAATAGACTTTTGGACAAATTACTTACTTTATGTTTTTATTATAATGAAACCTTTTGGACTTTTGTTATTTCATGACGTTTACTTTTGGACCACCTAATTTATATTTTTATTTATTTTGAGGACCACCTTATTTTTATCCTAAGTTACACTAAATGTTTGACTCACTTATATAAACAAATGTTATTTCATGACATTTACTTTTGGACCACTAATTTTTATTTTTATTTATTTTGTGGACCACTTTATTTTTATCCTAAGTTACACTAAGTGTTTGACTCACTTATATAAACAAAAGACTTATGTTGTTACAACTCACTCATCCTCACGTGTTTATTTTCGCGGGCTATCTGTTTTTATTTCTCTGGGATTTGCAATTTGTCTACGGGCTTACTGCGTCCATTCCTTCCTCGAGCTGTCTGTCGTTTTACTTCACCAACTGTCAACATTTTCTTTCACGGGCCAAATTTTTTTAACTTCACGACTGCCTACGGTTTTTTTTCGGTGGGGTGCTTGCCTATTTTCTCTGCAGGCTGTCTGGGTGTTCTCTTTCTGTCTACGGGTTGTTTGTGGCCGGCTGCTCCACCGTGAGCCAACCCAAGACTCTATCCACCGCTGCTAGTCCTGCCAGATCCACACTTGCTAGTTCATTCGTCCACTGGTGTTGGTTACCTTCGGTCTGCTGGCCTCCCACGTGACCCTGCGTGCTAGTATCCTTCTGATTGTCAGTTACTTGCTGCTGGCTGCTCCATCAGGAGCTAACCCGCGACTATCTGTCAGATGCTAGTCTCAGTTGTGGTCTCTTTCATGTCTGTCAGTTATCTATTGTCGATTGCCCTGTCCACCTAGACTGCCTGCACACACCAGTGTTATTTCTTTTCTCCTGACAATGTTTTCTATCCTATTTTGGTTTTAGACATATCAACGGGATCTCACACCTTTGTAAGTCATCTTCAGTAGTAAGATTGTGGATCAATGTGATTGAACTGTTATTCTTATTGAAGAATTTGAGGTCTGTTTACTACTACCTGAACTCTATCTCTCTCAAGGTACGTAATATGTTTGTTCAGTTTGTCTTGTCCTTTCAGTGACAAGATCAAACTCAAAAAATATCTAAGTATAAGGCGGATCCAATAATGGTTATGATTCTCTAACTTAGTAGTTTATTTGTAGTTTGTTTGAGAATTATTTTTTCTATACATGTTATTTATTATTCTATTGTATATGACATTCCGTGAAACATATCAATGATCAACTTTAATGCAGTGACCAGCAGAGCGTTAAAATTAACGCAGTGACCAGTAGAGCATTAAGTTGAAAGAAATGAAATTTATGTTGTTATTTTTCATTACAGTTTAAATTTTACCTCAGTTTTTATATGTTCATGTATTGAAGTTTAGACCTTGTATTAACACTCATCTAACCTGTAAAATTCAACACGTCGGGGTACAATAAAATACAATATGACATATACAAGTGAATATCTTCCGAAGTTACAATTACATTAACAGTAGGCCCATAGCAAACCAAAGAAATGCACAAAGAAAAGAAGTTAATACCAGTTACCTCATAAACTATGCAACAATCATCCACACACAATGATGCATGACACGAGATTTGCCTCCAAATCCTTCTATTATTTCATAAAATACTACAAGATTACAAGTATACAGCTCAACAACCTTTCGGTCCTCTCTGACCATCAAAAACAATGAGCCCAATGGCTTGCTTAAATAGCCAAATGAGAGAGGGAGTGAAAATTTTCAAACCCCAACCCGGTTTCAAGTTCAGATCACTGCATATGGTTTAATGCCCAACCCCAATATGCATGTACATTTAAAAATTAAAAATTTTCACTAAAAACTTACAAACACTTGAGATTCTTTCAACTTTATAAACTCGGAAAATTTCTAACAGCCAAATTTTCAAATGCAGAAAATTAAATCAGCCACTCATGAAATTTTTAGAGACTCATATTTTTTACCAAAATTGGTCCAAGAAAAACCCTTAAGGGAAAACTTGTTCTTGAGAGAGATATTTTTATTTTTTCAGGCAAACTTTAAATAAAAATACAGCAGTACTTATCTTCACCAAATGCCTTGGTAAACGTGCCAATTAATCCCTGAATGGCCTGCTGAAATTTCAGAATTTATTCTTCTCGAACCACGTGCCAAGAAAACAGCCCAGCAAAAATTCTGCACATAGTCTGCCTTGAAAAACGTGTCGTACGGCCAGTTCTGTACGGACAGATGAAAAAAGAACCAAAAAAAAATATCTGCAAAAATCACCTCGAAAAACGTGCTAAAAAAATCTGCCATCAAAACTGCAAATTCTGCCCTGGAAAACATCCTATTTGCCTTGCTGAAATTGCTGAAATAAAAGAATGATTCTTCCTTGGTTTTTGTGCCTCTGAAACCTGCAGAATTCTCCTTCTCTTTCTCTGGAAATGAAATCACTTCAAACCCTTGTCGTCTTCTTCTTCTTGCTCTCTCCTTTCTCAAAAATCTCTCTTGTGAAAGTGAACAAAAGATACGGTTTGCCTCCCCCCAAGCCTTTTTTGTTCATGGTAACTTCTTCTTTCAATCCAATGGTCTATATTAGATTAGATTGAGGGTTCACAATAAATGCTCATTAAATAAATAATAAATGACATTTAGTGCACCTCATGTCATTTAATAAAGTGAAGACCCTTGTAATTAATCACTCACTTGACTTTATCATTAAATATGAACTTAGGATAAACCATGACTTAACTTTTAATAAAGTGACTTTAAAAATATAAAGTACTTCTCACTTTATTAATTTAAATGACTAGGGGTCACCTTTTAAAGTGTTCTTGTCCACCCCAAGGCAACACAAGGTGAACAACACTTCCTTGGTAACTTTTCAACAGGGGGGGACATCCATCGTTGGGAGTAGAGTCGAGTTAAAGGAGAGATTTGTGGATCTAGATTGATTTGATATCATGGAAGAGGCGCCACCTCTCTAAAAGAGATGCGCTCATCCCCGAACTTACCAACACTCCAAGTCAAAGGATGACACATATGAGATGCGCCTCCATGAAAGGGATGGTGCATCCCTCAATCTTAACAATTTTCCATTCACACCAAATCAAATCCAATCAAGTCGCCACCAAGTAATGAATAACTTGCCTAAACCAATTATGATATGCCAACATGTCACGTTTTAAATGCTTCATAAGAGACATGCGATTTATGATATGGTGGGTGCACTTCATAACCTTGGGTGATTCACTACACTCCAAATCTCACCTCAATCCAACGCTTTAAACTTTGGATTGATTCGCCTTAATCCATGGAAGAGATCGCCACCCTTTCCAAGTGAAACAAATGAGATTCCCTTTAACATTTGACTTTTGTCTTTAGTGTCATTTTTAGCATTAATTTGTCATTTTGTCGCCTCCTTAAGCAAAAATGCTGAAAGTGACCACTTAATCACCCGAAACATAGGAAAAGTGGGTCCACGGGTAAAGAGGACCCTCTAAGTGTGAAAACGAGCATCCCTACATCAAAAACAGCCTCCAAACCACACTTTTATCACAATTTGAAATTTCCCATTTAAACCATTAAAAAATGGCCCAAGTTTACAGGAAATATTTTTTTTTTCAGAAATTAAAAAAAAACTAAGGGGGCCTAGTACATGTTCATAATGACTCAAAACAATGTCTAACATGCTTATATACAATGACACGTGAACTTTAATAACCTCCCAGGGTTTAACCACCAAGATCACCATTCCAACTTTGGAGGAGCGGTGAAAAACTCGAAAATTATACATCACTTATTCAGCATTGCATAATTGACAAGGGAAGAAATAGCTTGGAATGATCGGATTGACATCTAAGTCCTAGGAAGCCAAGTCCTTTACAAAAAGTTTGTCATACTAGCACATTTAATACAATTCCTCCAAGGGGGTATGAACATGTGGTACAAAAAATAAAAGGGCCAAGAAGGCTTGATGGACTTCTAAACTCCGATATGACCAAGTGTACTTGGTCATAACTTCGGCAGCTCAATGGAAATACACCTAAGTACAACATAGCGGATAACAGGACTTAAATCTTGTCTTAAAAGCCTATCATGTAATAAGGAACTAACAAGGTTACACCATAGTGAATATGAAGTAATGGATATTAATAAAAGGAACATTGTGTTGCCCACCTATTCCGACTAGGTGGCAACTCCATGTACATTGAAGATGTACATAATTGTACAAATTGTACCTTGGAAAAATCTGAGGATTTTTTCACTTCAGCAGGGCAATTATGCCCCTTTGTAAAACGAAATGTCCGCTCCCCTGCGTGGGAAAAATAATGTAATTGCTAGTGTGGGTCATATGATATGGATGCCACACCATGGAACTGGTTGTTAGGGAAGTCCCCTCATCGAGTTTTTTTTTCCCTTTCCAATTAATCTTGTTGTGTAAACGATTTTAATTGGTTTGGTTTTTTCACTCAAAATCCTCCAAAGTGGTGACGGGCGTTCTAATGGTCAAGTCCATGAGGTCGCTAAGGCTTCAAAATGTTATTCATGACCATGCTAGACATTTGTATAGAGTCTTGCGGAGTTTCGTTATGTTGTTGTATTTTTATTTATTTTGCTAGTTAATTAATTTCACCCCTTGGTGATTAATTAACTGAGTTTTGATGTAATAATGTAATTGCTCAAGCACTGGCACTTTGTAATAGGGGCTATGAATGCAAGGTAAATTGCTATGAAACCCCCTAAGCCACTGC